>JAVIAB010000008.1:43558596-43626096 GCA_032433765.1 Megaustenia siamemsis | reverse complement strand
CACCCAGGCTTTGCTTCAACATAGTGTGCTCTCTATATGTGGTCTTGATATGTAAATTAATTCTCTGGATAAAGTCCTGATGTGGAAAAACTGATTCTCTGTATGTAGTCTTGATATGAACATTGATTCTCTGGATGTAGTCTTGATATGGAAATTGATTCTCTGTTTGTAGTCTTGATATGGAAATTGATTCTCTGTGTGTAGTCTTGATATGGAAATTCATTCTCTGTGTGTTGTCTTGATATGAACATTGATTCTCTGGATGTAGTCTTGATATGAACATTGATTCTCTGGATGTAGTCTTGATATGGAAATTCATTCTCTGGATGTAGTCTTGATATGGAAATTCATTCTCTGTATGTAGTCTTGATATGAACATTGATTCTCTGGATGTAGTCCTGATATGGAAATTCATTCTCTGTATGTAGTCTTGATATGGAAATTCATTCTCTGTATGTAGTCTTGATATGGAAATTGATTCTCTGTATGTAGTCTTGATATGAAAATTAATTCTCTGTATGTAGTCTTGATATGAACATTGATTCTCTGTGTGTAGTCTTGATATGGAAATCCATTCTCTATTTGTGGTCTTGATATGGAAATTTATTCTCTGGATGTAGTCTTGATATGGAAATTGATTCTCTGGATGTAGTCTTGATATGGAAATTGATTCTCTGGATGTAGTCTTGATATGGAAATTGATTCTCTGGATGTTGTCTTTATATTGAAATTTATTCACTGGATGTTGTCTTGATATGGAAATTAATTCTCTGGATGTAGTCTTGATAAGAACATTGATTCTCTGGATGTAGTCTTGATATGGAAATTAATTCTCTGGATGTAGTCTTGATATGGAAATTGATTCTCTGGATGTTGTCTTGATATGGAAATTGATTCTCTGGATGTTGTCTTGATATGCAAATTGATTCTCTGGATGTAGTCTTGATAAGAACATTGATTCTCTGGATGTAGTCTTGATATGGAAATTGATTCTCTGGATGTAGTCTTGATAAGAACATTGATTCTCTGGATGTTGTCTTGATATGGAAATTGATTCTCTGGATGTAATCTTGATAAGAACATTGATTCTCCGAATGTAGTCTTGATGTGGAAATTGATTCTCTGGATGTAGTCTTGATAAGAACATTGATTCTCTGGATGTTGTCTTGATAAGAACATTGATTCTCCGAATGTAGTCTTGATGTGGAAATTTATTCTCTGGATGTAATCTTGATAAGAACATTGATTCTCCGAATGTAGTCTTGATGTGGAAATTGATTCTTTGGATGTAGTCTAGATAAGAACATTGATTATTTGGATCTTTTGGAGACACATCAAGTGTTCTGCCTGTTGGCAAAGGTGAACTTGTCTTACCACAACTTTCGATCTGGACAGTTATTTATCATTTCTGTTGTTGACCTTCTGCCAAGCCATTTTCTTAAGCTGTCTGGCTTCTTTTCTCTTTGCTACCCTCTATCTCTTAGTCCCTCAATTTTCCCAGTTCTCACACTATATTCCTGCTGTTCTCTTCTCATTACATGGCCAAACAATGATGATTGTTTCTTCCTAATATTGGATATTATCTCTCTTTTTGCGTTGACCTCTTTCGGAACGTTTTCATTGCTCTTCTGATCTGTCCATGGTATTCTCAACATTCTTCTGTAAAGCCATATTTCTACAGCCTCCAGTGATTTTCTTGTCTGTTGTCCAATTGGCCATGATTCACATCCATATGTTAAGACTGGCTCTACATAACATTTAAGAACTCTTTTTCTTATTTCTGTCGTAACAAAATATATTGCACTGTGTCTTCCTCATTTTTATGGAAAGCTGTTTTTTGCCTGAGCTATTCTGCAGCTCACCTCTGTTGTACATCTACCATCTGAGGTTAACATTGTTCCCAGATATTTAAATTCATTCACCTGTTTTGATATTGTTCCACTCGTCTTTATTGTGCATTGCGGCGATGTCTTTTTCTTTCTTGCTGCCATTACTTCTGTCTTTTACTGCGGCAGCCAACTGATAGTATTTCAAAACAGGCCCTTTTTTTGAATCCCCCAAGGAAAAAAACAAAGAAAACGACCAAAATATTCTTGGAAAGACAGATGGAAGCAGAGATGAAGATGATGGGGAAGACATAGAGTGATTTTAAAAGAATGGCAAGAAACAGGACGGCTTGGAAAAAAGGTTTCTCGAAGACCTGTGCTTCACAGGGAGCTGAAAGGTGGATGAAGAAGAAAACTCATCTTTATTTTCTTTATTTTCTTTATTTTCTTTATTTCTTCTTCTTGTATCCATTTTCTGTAAAATATCATCTGTCATCCATTTCTTTCTTCAACGTGTTCTCACTGGTGGTAAGAACTATTTTGATATTTGTTGCATTGATTCTTTTAGCATTTCACACCGTTCATTAATGCTGTGTATCTTCTCTATTGCATTGTGTCGGTTCTGAATTGTGATGCTACTTTTGTCTTGAAACTTCTTGTCGGATTTCAATAAATCTAAATCTATTAACTGAGGCTGTTTTTGCTGCTTTTAATTTTATTCTAAGCTTTCCCACAACTGGTACATGATCACTATTTGTTACTTTACAGACTATTAATACCAAATATTGTTAACTATTTCAGATTCTTACCATACGTTGTGCAGTTTTAATTGACTTCTGTTTATGTTCAATTTATTATTGATCTTCCTGTCAGTCTTTGATAAAACACAATAATTTGTAAGAATTGATAACATCGTTGAGAAGTTGGAGAGAATGCTGGCGTTTTGGGGATATAAAGAAGAAAAGCTACAGCGCTATATAAACACCGATAATATCACAGGTTAGACAATTAGGTTCGTCAGAATGTACCATAAAAACCACCGTCGTAAGATTCTAAAGGTCTATTGAAACTAACGTTCAATGTAGAGACCGCTGTAATCTTACGTTTTTATTTGACAGCATTTGATGTAGGGTGTGTCCTATAGGTTTGCACGCTTCACAGGTGTTGAGTTTCAAAAGGTAAAAATCAATATATTTTAAGTTAGATCGTTGATTCCGAGGTATTGCCACTTGATTCATTATCTACGGCGTTCAACTAAGTGAAAACTGGAGTGGAATAAGAAGCTAACATTTCAAAGAAGGAGCTACAAGTTGTAATTAAAGATTAGCATGAGGTGACAATTTAATTTGATAGTCGTCGGATATTTCGGATAGTCACATGTTTGATAAAGCTAATGAAAAAAAAGTATATCTGTAAACTTTTTTAATAAAAGGTTGAAAAACCCTTGATCTAAAACTTAGCCACTTATAGGTTGTGTAAATAACGTTGAACAGCGGTTTTCAAATTGTTTTTTAAATGACATTTTAAATGAACGATTGTTTTAAGATTACCGGAACCGTTAATAATGTGCTGTATCTCGAACCGTATTCAGGGTTTTGTAAAGTAGTTTAGTGATTGATAAAAAAAGTAAAGATCCCCCGTCACGCCAAGTGGCGTAAATGGAATATGGTGTTACTGATCATACATTTTACAGACCTTCAGCACATGATTTTACAGGAAACGACATTTCTTATATAGACAATACTTCGAGGGAACGAAAGATAGATAGATAGACGTGATTTTTGGGGTAATGTGGTCTGTATTATGCCCGTGCTGCTTTACTTTCCCAGAAAAAATCCGGTACCCATTTAAGGCTGGGTGAACCTGGAGGCCGTCGGGTGGGATAGAACCCTACCTCTTGTCCTTGTAGTCCAGTTCACTAACTGGAAAATCAAAATGGCTGCATGTCGCCCTGTTTTTGCAGAGACTAACGCAGTCGCGTAAACCGTTTCGGTTGCTTTGTTTTGTTTTAAATGTGTGTTTTAAATGTGTGTTTTAAATGTGTGTTTTAAATGCATGTTTTAAATGTATGTTTCAATTGTGTGTTTTAAATGTGTCTTTTAAATGTGTCTTTTAAACGTGTGTTTTAATGTGTGTTTTAAATGTGTGTTTCAAATGTGTGTTTTAAAAGTGTGTTTTAAATGTGTGTTTCCAATGTGTGTTTCAAATGTGTGTTTTAAATGTGTGTTTTAAACGTGTGTTTTAAATGTTTCAAATGTGTGTTTTAAATGTGTGTTTTAAACGTGTATTTTAAATGTGTGTTTTAAATGTGTGTTTTAAACGTGTGTTTAAATGTGTTTTAAATGTGTGTTTTAAATGTATGTCTCAAATGTGTAGTTTTCGAGGAAGCTGGAGTAAGGAAGTTACTGTTCAAGCACTCACTATTCAATGAAAGTCGTTTGAAATCTTTGCCAGTGCGCTGCAGCATTAGGGCTGCATGGTAGCGACCTTGTCGCAAGAATTTGCACCCCCCCCCCCTTTTTTTCCCCCCTTTTGGCAGGAGCTGTAAGATTAATGGAATTAAGGATATAGGGAATTCCCGACTCCAGTAATACTGATTCCACGAACAGAACAGAGTATCTGTTCATCATATATTGGGCATGATTGTAGCAAATGTTCTGCAGCAATTTTGCCTGTGCTAAGTCACATTTATCAAAGGTTTTTACCGTCAGGGTTGAAAAGGTTGTACTTCAATCTGTTATGGCTTGTTTGAGGAAGAAAGTCGGACAACAGAGAGGACAGTCTTTCAATGTGACAGAAATGTGGTTCACACAAAAATGTTGAGAATACCATTGAAGAGCTAAAAGAAGACTTCTGTAAGAGGTCAAGACAAACATAAAAATATCTACCTATCTACATATCTTCCTATCTACATATCTACCTATCTACATATCTTCCTATCTACATATCTTCCTATCTACATATCTACCTATCTATATATCTACCTATCTACATATCTACCTATCTACATATCTTCCTATCTACATATCTACGTATTTTCCTATCTACATGTCTACCTATCTACATATCTACCTATCTACATATCTTCCTATCTACATATCTTCCTATCTACATATCTACATATCTACATATCTACATATCTACCTATCTACATATCTTCCTATCTACATATCTACGTATTTTCCTATCTACATGTCTACCTATCTACATATCTACCTATCTACATATCTTCCTATCTACATATCTACCTATCTACATATCTTCCTATCTACATATCTACCTATCTACATATCTACCTATATACATATCTTCCTATCTACATATATACCTATCTACATATCTACATATCTTCCTATCTACATATCTACCTATCTACATATCTACCTATCTACATATCTTCCTATCTACCTATCTACATATCTACCTATCTACATATCTTCATATCTACATATCTACATATCTACCTATATACATATCTTCCTATCTACATATCTACCTATCTACCTATCTACATATCTACATATCTACCTATCTACATATCTTCCTATCTACATATCTACCTTTCTACATATCTACCTATCTACATATCTACCTATCTACATATCTTCCTATCTACATATCTACCTATCTACATATCGTCCTATCTACATATCTACCTATCTACATATCTACCTATCTACATATCTTCCTATCTACATATCTACCTATCTACATATCTTCCTATCTACATATCTACCTATCTACATATCTACATATCTTCCTATCTAACTGTCTGTCGCCTGCATACCTACCTAAAAGCCTACCTTCATACCTATCACTATATACAATAAAAATCACTGGAGTCTGTAGAAATGTGGGTTTATAAAAGATGTTGAGAATACAATGGACAGCTAAGAAGAGTAAGGAAAATGTTCTGAAAGAGGTCAAAGCAATAAGTAAGTAAAGTACCCCCGTCACGCCAAGTGGCGTTTAGGGAATATTGTGTTAGTGACCATATATTTTACGCACATAATTTTTTGGGTAATGTGGTCGGTATTACGCCCGCGCCGCTTCACTTTCCCTGAAAAAAATCAGGTACCCATTAAAGGCTGGGTGAACCCGGAAGCCATAGGTTGGGATCGAACCCTACCTCTTGTCCTTTGTAGTCCAGTTCACTAACCACTAAGCTATCGCGGCTCCCTGGTTAAAGCAATAAGAGAGCTAATTTCCAACATTAGGAAGAAACAATCATCATTTTTTGGCCATGTAATGAGAAGAGAACAACTGGAATATATTGAGGGACGAAGAGATAGAGGGAAGCAAAGGGAAAAAATACCAGACAGCTTAAGAGAATTCCTTGGCTGAAGGTCAACAACAGAAATGATAATTAACTGTCGAGATCGAAAGTTGTGGAGAGACATGATCACGTACGCCAGCAGGCCCGGTACTTGATGATGATGACATACCTATCTGTCTGTCTGTGTGCCCGCCTGACTGACTGACTGCTTGGATGTGCTAATTTGTTCGGACAGTAAAAACTATAGGACTGAGCGTATCCCAGCAGATATTGGAGAAGTTGACAGAGTAGGAACTTCGGTAGAGGGGATAAGAGCAAAAAAAACCGTAACTTAAATGCGATCTGTCGTGCTCCCAGTGAAAGAAGTCACGAGATATAAGCTTGAAGAAAGCTGTATGACACGTATGGTGTCAGCAATCACATGAAAGAGGGGAATTAAAAACCAATAAAAGGAAAAGTTGCGATTAAGGTTCCTAGTGTGAATGAAGATCAGGGGAGTGAATTATGCAGGATTTCTGTTACGATGATTTCTTTTGCGTCCCCTTAAGCCGTGGTGAATTGAACAACCCAGTTTGAGTTGAATAAATTATGACCTTATTATACAGCTAAATACTTGACGTGCTTGGAGCATGGCTCTAGCATGTAAATTATCACGCTTGTAAAACTTGCACAATAATCCAGAGATGGCATGTGAAATGCCGCAATAATTCAAAGTATGAAAGGTAATATTAAAACATAACAGTTCAGAATAATGAAAGTGTCTGTTACCTCAGACCGAAATATGTTTTAAAGGGGAATTAAAAAGCGATGGTATTTGTATTCTTCTTTTATGTTATTTTATGATAGCACAAATAGGTCAGTAAAGGTCCCCCCAACACCTTGCTAGATGTACGGGGAATATGGTGTTACTGACCATGTTTTTCCTTTTCCATGATCAAGGGCACACTATTCGGTGACTTGGTCAGTATCACGCCAGGCCGCCTTAACTTCCCCGAAACATCTCTGGTACCAATTTTATAGAGGCTGGGTGAACCCCGGAGCCTTGTCGGTCCAAATAAAAATCCGTCACTTCTGAGAATTGAACACGGTCACTTCTGATCAGGAAGCGAGAATACTAACCACTCAGCCACCAGGTCTCCATTTACAATGGTGTTTGGGTGTTATTTTTTGTAATGGTGCTAATTTAATTGTTACTTTTCTCTGTCTATATTGCCTTACAGCGTCGAGAGAAAAAAAATGGAGTGTTCGGGTCAGTGTTTTTTTTATCATGCTTGATACTCATCGAGGTATCTCACATTTCATTAATCCATCGTCTTCAAGGGCTACCCTCCTTTGCCTGTTGCTTCTGCTTGTCTCCGTGGGGTAAACAAAATAAAGTTGTAAAGAGCCCCGTCACGTCAAGTCGTGTGTAGGGAATATGGTGTTAGTGACGTTAATTTTTGGAGTAATGTGGTCGGTAATACACCCGTGGCGCTTTACTTTCTCAGAAATAAAAATGGTACCCATTTAAGGCAGGGTGAACCTGAAAGCTGCTTTCGTCCTTTGCTGTCCACTTCACTAACCATTGATCTATCGCGGCTACTCTCCGCGGGATGCTCACTGATAATGTTGACGTTGATCTGCTATTTGCACGATCTACAATTTTGTAGAAAAACGCAGTTCTTACCTTAAATTTTTTAGATCAATGTGATAAAAAAAAACAACTAAGGATTCTCTGGAAAATGTGTTGTGTCTTTAGCTTCTTGTCAGTCCGCAGTACTGCTTTATACAATGTTTCCTTCTTTGTCGTACAACACTTGTTATCATAAGGTCTCATGTACTTTGCAGAACGTTGCATCAACCACAGCACGTCAGAAAGAATCCCTGTCTCAGGCAAGATCTTCCACTTCTATTATCATATTCAAAGTCTCCTTAATGGTTTGAAACCACTTTCTTGGTCTGCTCGTGATGCGTCGCCAAGGAACCATGCCTTCCATTATTGTTCTTTCCAGCTCGCTTGTCTTTTGACATGACCATAGTATTTTCCTCTGTAGAATTGTGTTTATAAGCCAGTTATTTTCAATGTTTAAATCTTGTAGTATGCCTTCATTGCTCTTTTACATTATTCAAGGTATCTTAAGGATTTTTCTGTAACATTTTGTTTTAAATGAATCTATTTTTTATTTTTTTTTTTTGCTGTTTGCGAGATTGTCCATGATTCACAACCATATGTTTCTATCGGAAAGATACGTGCCCTCAGTACTTAAAATTAATTATATAAATATTTCCAAATTGTAGCATTTTACATAAATATCAATATTTATTAGCTAATATAATATTTGTATTTCATATATTTTGTTGGCATAATGCTTTTATAATAATATACTTCAAAAAATACGTGTATGGTGGCTGGGTGGTCAAGGAGTAAGAGGTCGGTCTCTGGACAAGAAGTTCCCGGTTCAAATCCGTGGTTTATTTGTTACTTTACCTTCCCCTGGTCTCCGGAGATTCGATGTCTAGCCCTCTTGGATAACAGCGGGGAAGAAAATGCAAGAGATCCCGTGTTCACTCTGCGCACGTTAAAATACCATTGGCAGTTGCAAATCGAAAAGAGTAGACCGGAATAGCCACTGCCCGGGGCACAATTAATAGGAAAAAAATCTACCCAAAAAGTTTAAAAACCTCGACAATAAAAATGATTGTACCTCTGAAGCTGGGCGAATACCTGCCTCTATGACGAGAGACATCTGTGCGCACGGCTGCCCCTGTGTCAAATAAGGGTAAAGCATATTCACGTAAAATTCAGCCCCTCGGGTCTTCGCTAGAGATATAAAGCTGGCAAATGCAAACAGCAACAATAGAAACAACAATACAATTAATGTGAAATGTTTCGTTGTGCAAGTTATTATTTGTTTTTCTAGTCGGCTTGAGCGTATCATAGAAGAATTATGCACATGTTCAATGTTAGAAATAAATTAACAAATTAACTAAAAAATGTTTGATGAACAGCTGTCTGTCTAATCTATATATCCCGTCCACACTGCGTCAACTTATTTTTAAATCTATTTTTATTCTCATTTGTGCATGTCTTATTATCATTATTGCAGATTTTTTTTTTTTAATTAAACACACCGGCCATTAATTCTGTTCCGTTTACCACATACAGACCTGGCCTTTATTATCTTCCTTTCAATAAATCCCCCCTCCCCTTCCCACAAACACAAAACGATATAGACATGACATTCCACGAGTCATAACTTCTAACTGCCTTCAATGTTAACCGCACTGCTATAATGTTTATTTCCCTTTGATAGAAATATAATAGGGCTTTTATGGTAGTTAGCATTTACTGGACGGAATCTTTCTTGTATACACAGGACTGCAGCGCTGTGGCTGCATTTATTGTGTTCCGCTTCTTATTTTACATTTCTATTGCCAGATCATTTTACAGAGTATTCAAATGTGTTATCCTTGCTTATTTCAGTGCTAAGAAAATTATCTGTCTGTCTGTGTGTGTGTGTGTGTGCGTGCGTGCGTGCGTGTGTGTGTGTGTGTGTGTGTGTGTGTGTGCGCGCACGTGTGTGTGTTTGGTTATTTCCATAATTCTATGTTAGTGAATTTGTCCTGCCATTTCCATCCTTTTATTCTGAGTTAGCATCCATTAATGAAAGTCTATATCTTTGTGATTGTCAATTTTATTGTTCTCCATGTTTCACAGCCATATAATAGGACCGCCTTAACATTTGAGTTGAAAATTTTTATTTTTGTATTTAACCTAATTTCTTTGGATTTCCATATCTGCACTGGGAAACATATGGAAATCGATACCATTCCTTCCCAATAAATTACTAAAATTCCAATAAAGTGACCCGAAATCAGCCAAAATCCACCATCTCCAGCCAAAATCCATTTAAAAGCCATTAAAATCCAGCCAAAATCACCAACATCCCGTTGAAGTCAATTAAAATTCATTAAAATACAAAAAAATTAGTATTTTGGTGGGCCTGGGTAGCCTAATTGGAAAAATCACCCGACCGGGCAACCGACGTTTGGACAACCCGTGTTTGATTCCCACTGGAAGCAGTGTTAGTTGTACTTGTGGTTGGAAACAAAATATACCCCCGCTGTCGACCCAGCCGCTGGCAGAAATCGGTACCAGGGTAGTATTCTAGGAAGGTGAGGAATGCCGCCTTGCATTGTGAGTTTCGATGCTTGAAGCCACACTATCCAAAAGTCTCTGAACACTTCTGGATAGATGGCCGAGCACATATGGGTAAAACACTCGCGTGCTAAGACGCCGATTCAAGTCTCGTACTTTACATTTTACCTTTACAATAATTTGGTCAACTATGGTTCTTACATTTGTTCTTGTGATTACATTTATCAACCACTTTGCTCAATAATATAATATTGTTTTCTATCTTTACCACATCTCCTTCTGCCCCTTAACCCCATTAAAGTACCAAAAAAAACATTAAATCGGTAAGCTATGATTCGGCTATCACCCTTTACTAATAGCCACCCCTTCTGACCCTACATCTCTACCATTCCCCCTACCAATCTGTCCTCTTCCGCTCCTTAATATCTCGTCAAAGTTCATTAAAATACATTCAATCGGCCAACTATGATTCATTTCATTCTTCTTATCTATTTATCACTCAGTTTTACTACCCCGCCCCACACATACCATTCCGCCTCTACAACCCGACCACCACGCGTCCCCCATTTCCGTCCGTTAATATCCCTTTAAAATACAATAATATACAATTAATGGATAAACTAGGGTTCTTACATACAATATGTTTATGTGTATATATAAATATATGTGTATATGTGTGTGTAGACACCTCTCCTCTACCTCTAACGCTACGTTACAAATCTGTCTTGGATCCGTCCTTGGACACGATATCCTTGTGCGGTTTGTCCCTCCTATAATACTACTCTGGCTCCAGGACATTGACGATATCCTTGTGCGGTTTGTCCCTCCTATAATACTACTCTGGCTCCAGGACATTGACGATATCCTTGTGCGGTTTGTCCCTCCTATAATACTACTCTGGCTCCAGGACATTGACGATATCCTTGTGCGGTTTGTCCCTCCTATAATACTACTCTGGCTCCAGGACATTGACGATATCCTTGTGCGGTTTGTCCCTCCTATAATACTACTCTGGCCCAGGACATTGACGTGTGGCGAGATACAATACGAGTCTGGTGGAAGTCTGACAATAGCAAAGGTTGTCGGACATGGATAGTCTACAATTGTTGCCTCATAGGCCACCTTCTGCTCGAAATGACAGTAGATAAGAGACACATAGTAATAAATGAATATTATTAAAGAGGTAAACTTCCGAGACGATAATCAGCGAATCCGTTCAGAGGAATAGGTGTGTTTACGGCACTCGGAAAAAATGACAAATAATCAACAGAAAAAAAAAAAACAAAGAACAAAATATGGTCCGAAGCAGGATCGAACCCGTACTCCTTGGCACTGCGCATTGCCACGAGAAGCCGAACGCTAGGGAACACTGTCTTGAGTTAGCCGTTCTGAACTGAAGATGATGGGGAAGAGATGGAATGATCTTAAAAGAATGGCAAAAAATAGGACGGTTTGGAAAGTAGTTTGTTGAAGACCCCAGCTCCACAGGGAGTTGAAAGGTAGAAGAAGAAGAAGAAGAGGATGTTGATGAAGAAGAAGATGATAATGATGATGATGATGAAGAAGAAGAAAGTGATAATAGATTTCTTTCTTTAAACACTTCTGGTGCTCTCTGAAAGAGTTTCCTGTGTATAAAATTGTGTTACCTGTGCCAAGTTTACCGTTTTCAGATAGCTGTTTTTAGTTTCGCACCCCACACTCCACTCACCTGCACCCCACTTTAGAATAAGAAGTTACCTCGTAGGTTCATTCATTATTCATAAAGCGCCGTGCCCAAGTTCTTTCACACATTTTTTTAAATAGATGAGAAATGTTAAAATTACACATTCTAGCAATAAATCTTTCAAAAATAACGGAACAAATGTTGACGAGACAAATACGTTTTATATTTTGTTTTGAAAACATCTATAACTCAATTGACAATTATTTAAAATTAAATTTACACGATAACTGCTTTGTTTTTCTTTTATTCTTTTTTTTTTTTATCAAAGAGTGAATTATATTTTTTTCTTCTAAAAGTCTTATTTTAATATAAAACTTACATTTTCATTAGGGGAAAACTGGACATTTTTGTAATAGTAAATGGCTTTTGTAACTTTCACAGCAAAACTTTAATATGTCATCATTATGGCTGTGCTCAAATAATATCCCGTTATCAGATTCGTTACATCGTCGTTACCATCATTACCATTCACTGTGCCTGTTGGCGTAGGTGTTCGTGTCGATCTGCATCTTTCTATCTACATAGTTTTATTTTTTTTCTGATAGTTTCTGTTGCTTCAATCCGAACACGATAGTCTGCGGTCTACCGCACTGCCGCAAAAACAAAAAGACAAAATCGTGCTCTACGAAAAAGAGGACTCCCTAATCTCCACATGATTATGCCTAATTCCTGTGTGACGACATTATGTTAGTGAGTATTTGTTTATATTTTGTTTATTGAACATTACGGATTATTTTTACTCCACAGCACAACTCACATCTTCATCAGGGCAAATGTAATATCCGAGCAGCTCATTGGACCGCATGGAAAACATCCCAGAAAGAAATCAGCCAATCAGAAACATTATACTCTTACCACAGTGACTCCAATAAATTTGTGTCTTCAGTACATATCAACATAAATGACAATGTGATCAACACAAGCTGCATTCGTAACAATGGCAACATTTACACCAGAATTATAAAGATACCGCTTGGAGATGTTAAGAACACATACCATAACAACACCTACACAATTACCTCTGGAGACCCATTTCAAAATGGCCTATATAGCAAAGGTGCATGTTTCGGCAGTGTTGGAGATTGTACAGAGTCTGTTTATGTAACCATTGACAACAACAAAAGCAGCACAACACCAGTAACCATGGCAACTGCTACGGGTCCTGCTCGGTCACTGACGTCCGGTATAACACAGAATACAACTACCTCTGAGTTTTCTCCGGTCTCACTCGGTAGTTTCCGGCTTACTAACCGAAGATCTAGAACGATGCTATCTGAAGGAAGTGTCTCTCTGCCTCCCCCTGGTTCTTCCCCGCTGCTTACTATCGCCGATGACATCAACACATCCTTGTTACAAGCCATAAAGGACAGTTCCCGGTGCCCGCCAGATAGCAACAGGCAAGCATCTTCCATCTCAAAAGAAGACTCAATCAAAAATGTTTCTCCAAATAAAGACATGCTACCACATCATGACTCGTTCTCCAACAGCACTAACTCACCATCAGTTTCAGTCCCTGATTCTGATGAGAGCTTCAAGGTGACTCTGGATGTTTGCCAGTTCAAGTCCTCTACTTCACATCAATCAGCAAACTCTCGACCGCAACAAACATCCATACTTGTTCAAAGAAAACGTTCTGCTTTGGAGAATATGCAGACAGTCAGCTTGGAGTCGCCTAATTCCAGTTCAGTTTCCGGGATATCCTGGCCTCATTCTGATAATCTACACGCCACAGAAAATGGAAACAGGATGTCTGGATTCACGGAACAGCTGAATATGGAAAATAGACCCACTGTAGCTCCAATACCGACACCAGCTCTTGGTAATGAAACGGATATCACTCATTTTGGTCCTCACAACCCTCATGATTCTATCACTGATAAACACAACGTAGTAGGAGAAAACAGACGTTTTCACTCAGAATATGTGTTCACTAATCAACTATCAGCTGCGAAGGCAAGACCAGGAAGATCATTTTCTGTGACTGAAGTTGTAAGAGATTCGCACGAGATCGAGAAAAATAAGAAAGACAAGAGGAGTTCCAAATGGAAATTATTGAGCAGTGATGGAGGTAAGAACGACCACTACGAGTTTCAGATCGTAGGAAATCAGACACAATCAATTCCTCAGACACAATCGACCCCTACCAAGAAAACTAAAAGCAAGTTTCTAACTGAATTATACAGCGGGGCTGAAAAAATCAAGAAGTTTATCAACAAAGGGAAGGTCAAGAAAGAAAATAATAAATTGTCATCGTGGTTGAGAGCATCCCAGCCTGACATTACGAGCGATGTTTTATACTGGACACGTGAGGCAACCACGAACACTGAGACTAGTTTTGTAGACGTAGATTCGCAGGATATAATCAGGAGTGATAAAGTAAGTTCCTCGCTGAACCCAGTGCTTTATCAGAGCACAGTTTTGAATGAAAGTACCCAAAGTTTGGCAGTACCAGAAAGAAATAACAAATCTACTTTCACAACAGAAATCAAGCCCAATAAAATTGAATTCCTGGAGTCTACAAATGTTGACCTTTCATCCCATGGACATAATTATGTTGGAGACTATGAAGACGGCGACAATGACGTGTTTTATTCTCCAGATGCCACTGACCGGAAGCTGGAGCTGACCTACTCCAATGCTCTTCATCATTCCAGTTCTGATCGGTACTTTCCAAAGGAGAAATTTAAAAATGTATCCCCTGTGGGTAACGAGGATCCCGCGTCTGATGTAAAGGCCAGTTTTGCGATGAGTGGACACGTCGGATCACTTCAGCCCAGAAGACACTCCTCAGTTGAGAATGAAAGTGCCTTCATAAAACACAGAAAAGATGTAGCTTTCACCACTGACTCCATCATACCACAGGAATACACGGCGGAATTTAACAACAACGATCACAGCAGTTCGCACCACCACCGCTCAAGCTGTCATCACTTAGTGAATACCACCCCACAACAGCCGTTGACATTAGCAGCGTTAGCAGTAACCTTCAAAGCGACCAAGGTCAATTTATCACCTTCACCTAGAAAGCTGACTATAGAAAATACCTCCTCAATGCTCGTGTCCCCACCGTCACGTGATGCCTCTCGCTCCCACCAGCTTGTGATCAGGGAGGATGGGAAACGATACAACTACATTGACACGTGCCAATCTGAAACAGAACTTACGGGAATGGTAAGCAATCAGATATTTGTATTTTACACGTTGGTCCCAATCATTGTATATTTTATCGAATTTGTAATGTATTGTAATGGTTATACCCCATAATATTTTGTCGTATATATTATAGTATACTACCAATGATGTATATACATAGACATATATATATATATATATATATATATATATATATATATATATATATATATATATATATATGGCCCTTTTCGTCTTGTCAGACGGTCTAGTGGAGGCTATTGTGTATTTTTTGAGGTTTTGTTTTTGTGTCGAATAGCTTCTCTCGTGGTTAATTCTACCAATGTTTGACAAACACACACGGCCACAGAATGAGCAAGTCAGGCCCACTAAATCCACAGGGTTTTCCATCCTTTTTCATGAGTCTTTTCTCTTCTAAGTTTTGCCTTAGCACAGTCTCAAATAATGTTATACCATTCTCTCCATTCTGATACATGCATCCATGATGTGCGATCACTTGTCAGATGTTCTCAGTCATATTCACATATGGAGAAGTCATTCAGAGATAATCTACAAATATCTCTATATCGTAGTTTAGGTCTGCCGATTTGTCTTTTTCCGTGTGTTAGTTCACCATATAGTATTTGCCTGGGTATGTGTTTTATATATACACACACACACACACACATACACCACACACACACACCACACACACACACACCACACACACACACACCACACACACACACACACACATTGACTGCAAACGTCTGTAGAGAAGAAGATAGCTGAGATAAAGGGAGATTGGGTTGAAGCCCTGCCTAATGTTCCCCAGTCGACACTGCCGTTAAAAGAATATTTGTTAACAGCGACCACAAGCCATGAAGTTCAAATGATGTGGCCAAACACTATACGTTTAATACTTCACTAAAACTGACGATGATATAGAACGCTCTCTCTATCTCTTCCTTGCTCTCTCTCTGTCTCTCTCTCTCGTGCGCGTTCTCTCTTTGATGTCTCCCTCCATTGAAACACGATACATATTCATTTCAATTTTCGGGTAAGAGTGGAGGAAGAATACTATTTCTCAAGATTGGAAAGAACTATGAATGTTGCTGATGGCATTCTGGTATATCGACAGGGTAGATACAGACGGGAAATTGCCTTCACACTGCAAAATGAACTCTTCCTGGTGTGGAGTATCAGGTGCCTTGGTTAATCCTAATAAAGCATCATTTGCATTGTTTTCCCCTTAACAATCATATTGTTAACACAGAAACACCGGTGGTAAAAATCGGAGCTGATGAGGAGACCAGGGACAGGTTGATGACGTACCTCGGAGTTAAGTTTGATCGCAGCTTTAGGGACCATGTCGACCATGTTATAACAAAATCCCGCAAAGGATTAGCCGCCTTGAAGGTCATGGCAGCTGCCAACATCGAGCAGAGGCTACTTACCATTCTGTTCCATGGACTAGTCCTCGCACCAATCGAGTATGCCCTAGCAATTCTTACTGTCAGTACAACGCAAATGGACAGGCTGGAAAAAATACACAATAAAGCTATGCGTATTATCTTATCGTGTACAAAGGACAATCTCTGTTAGCAATGAGGTATCTCTGCGCATTATCTTATCGTGTACAAAGGACAATCTCTATTAGCAATGAGGTATCTCTGCGCATTATCTTATCGTGTACAAAGGGCAATCTCTGTTAGCAATGAGGTATCTCTGCGTATTATCTTATCGTGTACAAAGGGCAATCTCTGTTAGCAATGAGGTATCTCTGCGTATTATCTTATCGTGTACAAACGACAATCTCTGTTAGCAATGAGGTATCTCTTGACTTCCAACCATAGCTGACAGAATCAAGAACTGGAGGGCACGAACATACCTGAAGATAAGTGCAGATAAAGAGCATCCATTCCATCATGAACTCAACACAGGGAAAGGTGTCAGGCTAAAAAAGAGGAAAATCATGGGTGGGCCGAACAGAAGATGTCATCAAACAGGTCTGTGGACTTACCAATATCAGCGTTGGTGAGGAGTGGATACCGGTGCCTACGTCATTCACGGGCATATTCTCGTGCATTATCACATTCGACAGGAAATGTAGGGAACAGAACGCAGTTGTGGTCAATGCGAAAGTCAACGGTCTCATCTGGGATAACACCAATGAGGAAGATAAGTCATCTATACAAACGGATCTGTAATATGACACCAAAGGAGTGTATGGACATTTACAGCACGCTCGGCAGGCAGAATAGTCAAAGAAGACAGTGGTGACAAGACTACACCTACTCCTGCATACCAAATGATTCGATGAGCATGATAAGAAAAGTGGAGACGGGCTCTGTACGCAGGCACTGGGTAGAGTAATTGCAGAAGTCAATAATACGGAGGGTCGTCTATGCCAACGTCCATGGACTTGCGGGAGAACGGGGAAATGAAAGAACGGACAGGTTGGCCAACTGCGCTGTCGTTGAAGACGGTAAACCAATGGATCGGGCGGAGATCATCAATTTCCTCAGAGATGTGGGAAGGGCACAGGATTTCAACAACCATGAGTCCACGTCAATCCTTCTGATGAAGGAGATGGTTCTGGCATAGCCAGAAACTAGAAACTTAGTGGCCGTGTAAGAAGACTTATCAATCAACATAGAACTGGAGTCGTCAGTCGCTGGACACTGCGGGACTTGTTGAGGAGGGAATCTGAGCACCTATGGATATATTCGGAGTGCAATGATGATAACCCTCAAATAATTCAAAACTGAAAAAAAATAACATCATGCAGTAACGTCACTCATTACCTTATTACAACTTCATTCATCGTTGAGTTTCCTCAACTCCGCTAATCAATAAACAAATAATGGAACGTTGCCTCTCTTCAGCACATGTTTCAAGTGATGATGTCATTTTTACACTGCTGGTGTGACGGCTTGTTGCATCTCTCCAGAGTACTGCAGACATTTTTTTTTCCGTTGTAACATTTAAACGCTAATAATAACACTATTAACGACTTAAAAGTCAAGGGCGCATTATGTCAAATATTACTGCTAAACCTGTTATTTTTTTGCAATCCCCCACTCCCGTATAATATTCTTTCGTCTTTACTCATATGGAATGGATATCAGAAAGAGCTATCAAATCATTTTCCCGTCTCTTCCAGTCTTCTCAAGGTGTATTTCATTTTCATGGTTTCTACATTCTCTCTGCATGCCTTTTTTTGTATTCACTTTTTCCTCTTTCCATGTGGGTTCCGGGTGAGTGTTCGCAAGATAACGTTTATTGTGTTCATTCCAATTGGGAAAACCATTTTATTTTCTCTCAGGAAGATGTTATCGAAGTTATGTATTCAGATTTACTACTGATGCTGCCACTACTATTACTACTACTTATCAATCTATTGCTACTACTATTACTACTACTAATCAATCTATTACTACTACTATAATTAATAGTACTCAATCTATTGCTACTACTATTACTACTATTACTCAATCTCTTGCTACTACTATTACTAATACTACTCAAACTATTGCTACTACTATTACTACTACTATTCAATTTTTTTGCTACTACTCTTACTACTACTGCTCCATCTATTGCTACTACTATTACTACTACTCAATCTATTGCCACTACTATTACTACTACTACTCAATCTATTGCTACTACCAATACTACTACTCAATCAATTGCTACTACCAATACTACTACTCAATCTATTACTACTACTATTATTACTACTACTCAATCTATTGCTACTACCGTTACTACTACTCAATCTATTGCTACTACCAATACTACTACTCAATCTATTACTACTACCGTTACTACTACTACTCTATCTATTGCTACTACCGTTACTACTACTACTCAATCTATTGCTACTACCATTACTACTACTAAATCTATTACTACTACTATTATTACTACTACTCAATCTATTGCTACTACCGTTACTACTACTACTCAATCTATTGCTACTACCGTTACTACTGCTACTCAATCTATTGCTACTACCGTTACTACTACTACTCAATCTCTTGCTACTACCGTTACTACTACTACTCAATCTATTGCTACTACCGTTACTGCTACTACTCAACCTATTACTACTACTATTATTACTACTACTCAATCTATTGCTACTACCGTTACTACTATTACTCAATCTATTGCTACTACTATTACTACTATCAATCTCTTGCTACTACTATTACTACTACTCAATCTCTTTTGCTACTACTATTCTATTGACCTTTCGAGCCGTAACCGGCCCATAGGGCGTAGACCAAGATACACCTTCTCCTATATGAATTTTTGTTCTAGCAGTTTTCTTTTAAAGATATTTTATCAAATCTCGCCATCTGTCTCTGTTCTGTGCAAGCAGTTCTATCTCATTGAGGGAGCCGATTCCTGCTGCTCTTGCCTCTCTCATCAATGTTCTTCTCAGTGTCTCCCTGGGTCTTCCTCTTTTTCTTTTACCTGTTGTTTCCCATATGAGGGCTTGCTTTGCTATTCGATTATTATCTCTTCTCATCAATCTCTTGCTACTACTATTACTACTACTCAATCTCTTGCTACTACTATGACTAATACTACTACTACTACAATACCCAGACTTCGTGTCCTGGAGAGACATTTTGTGAAGTGTCGATTTAACACAAAATCCAACTGCTAACAAGATCGTTACAAAAGGCACTCATTTCGTTATTTCTTGAGACTTATGTGGTACTTTTATTATTATTATTATTATTATTATTATTATTATTATTATTATTATTATTCTCATTCCTGACAATCATCCAATATTCCGGAGTTAATTTTGAACCCCGTTCTGAACTGAAGCCAAAGTGTTAAGTTGTTTGTTTAAAACACGGTATTATATGCATATCTGGAGTACTTGTCCCGGCTATTTTAAGCAGATGACAGGCATAAGTTTGATATAGGGACTTCGGTCCCGCTGTCATGTCAAGTGTCTTAACAGTAATCTCTTGCCGAGCTCTGTCGTATCATTTTGAGGGTTGTGATTTATGATAACTCGTAGCATTCCTTCCCAGGTAACACGCGAAATTTATGTTGTTTCCACAGATATAAGACTTCTTTTCTTTTCTCATTAGCCTTTCAGCGTCGAGGAGAAATATAATGTGTGGTCTTCTTCTCTATTGTTAGCCACTGCTGCTGTTATGTTTCTTAATGTTTCAAATATCCAATCAATCCATTCTTTTTCCTGGTCGGCTCTTGGGTCTCGTGATCTCGCAACGTTTATTAAAAGCTCATTGTGTTGTGTTTTAGTATTTCTGTCTTATAATGTGGCCAAACCATTTTTACATGTGATGCATTTAGAAAAACTACTGGTACTAACACTACTGCCACTACCGTTACTGCCACTACTGTTACTACCACTGCTACTACTACCACTACTACTACTACTACTGCTACTACTACCACTGCTACTACTACCACTGCTACTACTACTACTGCTACTACTACCACTGCTACTACTACCACTACTGATATTACTATTAATGTTTGAAGCAAAACTTAACAGAACAAAATAAATGAATGTGCCTCGCCACGTCCTGTAGATTATCGAGAAAATTATAGTAGTAGTAGTAGTAGTAGTAATAATAGTAGCAGCAATAGATTGATTAGTAGTAGTAATAGTAGTAGCAATAGATTGAGTAGTAGTAGTAGTAATAGTAATAATAGTAGCAATAGTTTGAGTAGTAGTAGTAATAGTAGTAGCAATAGATTGAGTAGTAGTAGTAGTAGTAATAGTAGTAGCAATAGATTGAGTAGTAGTAGTACTAGTAGTAGCAATAGATTGAGTAGTAGTAGTAGTAATAGTAGTAATAGTAATAGTAGTAGTAATAGTAATAGTAGTAGCAATAGATTGAGTAGTAGTAGTAGTAGTAATAGTAATAGTAGTAGCAATAGATTGCGTAGTAGTAGTAGTAGTAGTAGTAGTAGTAGTAGTAATAGTAATAGTAGTAGCAATAGATTGAGTAGTAGTAGTAATAGTAGTGGCAGCATCAGTAGTAATTCTGAATACATAACTTCGATAACATCTTCCTGAGAGGAAATAAAATGGTTTTCCCAATTGGAATGAACACAATAAACGTTATCTTACGAACACTCACCCGGAACCTACATGGAAAAAGGAAAAAGTGAATACAAAAACAGGTATTCAGAGAAAATGTAGAAACCATGAAAATGAAATACACCTTGAGAAGACTGGAAGAGATGGAGAAATGATTATTAGATGTCTATTTTTAGATGTCCATTATTAGGTGTCTATTATTAGATGTCCATTATTAGATATCCATTATTAGATGTCCATTATTAGATGTCCATTATTAGATGTCCATTATTAGGTGTTCATTATTAGATGTCCATTATTAGGTGTCCATCATTATATATGTCCATTATTAGGTGTCCATTATTAAGTGTCCATTATTAGATGTCCATTATTAGGTTCCATTATTAGATGCCCATTATTAGGTGTCCATTATTAGATGTCCATTATTAGGTGTCCATATTAGATGTCCATACAATGTAGACCATCAGTGCTATGTAATGCCACCCTTTTAAAAAAAGTGTACCTATTTAAGGCTGAATGAATCTAGCTCTCTAGTTTGTATTAAAATTCACATCTGAAATACCCATCTGCTATATTGTGACTTGTCAACATAAACCAGAAGCAAACATGCTTGACATGCTTGAGCAGTTTCAAAGAGACACCCTTAACCCTGATAACAATGACAAGTTATTTGAGTAAACAAATGTCTCTGCATTGAGATGTATGATGCAATAGAGCCCTATAGAAGAAAACATCACCTCACAGAGCGCATCTGTCTATGGAGTGTTTAATAAAGGTAGGAAAGTTACCGTGTCAACGAGCGAGCTTGTCCAAGTGGAAATTAGCATGCAGGTATTCCACAAATCTGTATCGTTACACATCACAGCTTCTCAATAACTGGATTAGCTTTGACAAGAGAAGTGTGTGTTAATAAAGCGTCATTGTTTCTGAATTTTTAGAATTTTCGTCGCAGAATTCTGTTAGCGTTTGTGTAACGAACCTCATTTCAGATACGCCTACCACACCAAAGAGAACAGGCAAATAATGTCTCACCGTTTGTTGTCTTGGTCCTCGTTTTCTGAAGAAGGTCGCATGTAGGCCGAAGCGTCAGTATTTTGTTGTCAACAAAACAAAAGTCATGAATGCCGCACAAGAGAAACAGAACATCTACATAACTATAGAAGGCAGGCAACTAAAACAAGTAGAGGAATGCAAATACCTAGGAAGTTTAGTGACAAACGACAATTTTAAAAAGCAGAGATAGATTCAATATACATCAAAGCTTGTCAAATCATTGGACAGCTATCACCACTATTGTCCAACAAGGAAATAACTCTATAGGCAAAACGGGCACTATACAATACAATCTTCATCCCAACGTTATGCTATCAATGCCAGACCTGGATCCTAGATGTAAGAACAATAAGAAAAATAACCTCTACAGAGATGAAATGTGTTGAATGATTGACAGGAAACAGCCTGAGAGACAAGATCAGAAAAGAAGAACCGAGAAAAAAAAGCTAGGAATAACCCCCGCCGTAGATTATATATAAAGAATCAATAGATAAAATGGTTTGTCAACGTGACAAGTCAGGGTGATCAAAACACAACACAACGACTGTATTTTTAGAATTTTTGTTGGAAAATTCTGGTAGCGTTTGTCTAACGAACCTCATTTCAGATACGACTATCACACCAACGGGAACAGGCAAATAATGTCTCAACTTTTGTCGTCCTCGTTTTCTGAGGAAGGCCGCATGCAGGCCGAAACGTCAGTATTTTGTTTATGTTTCCTTTATTATAAAGCTGTCACCATACCTTGTAGGAATGTACGTCACACCTCACTACTGGCTCCTCCCTATTACACCAATCCACGTTTGCCATGAAGCTGTACTGATATTTTTTATGTTTGGAAAATATGTGTCCTACTGACAGTTGTAAATTCCTGTCGTTGCGAGATTTCTCTCAAACTGTTTATCCGTTTAGCTTATGACTATATCTGGAGCCCAGCAATCGACCAGTGTAAACGTGAAATGGTTGCAAGTTAGGCCTCAATGCATACAAATTCATAAAAAAATGAAAGTGCTGTAAAGCTGGTGATAAAGGAGAAAAGGGGGGAAAAAACAGAGAAAAAGCCAAGTTACAGCTTTATGCAGGTGATGGACAACACAAAATCAAAAGAAGTTGCGGCTCAATAGGCCTTCAACAAGAACAATAACCACTAATTACACATCTGTTATTTCATTGTTACATGTACACAGATATTATTTTATTTTTAGACTATTTAGTTAACCATTTTGTTATACTTTTATTTGCTTACGTTTCTGTGTACGTGCTGTTTATTGTTTCAGCTGAAGGCATTTTGAGCCGCAATTTTGTTCTGTCCATTATCTACGTAAATCTGTGACCATGCAATTTTGTTCTCTCCATTATCTACGTAAATCTGTGACCACGCAATTTTGTTCTGGCCATTATCTACGTAAATCTGTGACCATGCAATTTTGTTCTCTCCATTACCTACGTAAATCTGTGACCACGCAATTTTGTTCTGTCCATTATCTACGTAAATCTGTGACCATGCAATTTTGTTCTGTCCATTATCTACGTAAATCTGTGACCATGCAATTTTGTTCTGTCCATTATCTACGTAAATCTGTGACCAAGCAATTTTTTTCTGTCCATTATCTACGTCAATCTGTGACCATGCAATTTTGTTCTGTCCATTATCTACGTCAATCTGTGATCATGCAATTTTGTTCTGTCCATTATCTACGTAAATCTGTGACCATGCAATTTTGTTCTGTCCATTATCTACGTAAATCTGTGACCATGCAATTTTGTTCTGTCCATTATCTACGTAAATCTGTGACCATGCAATTTTGTTCTGTCCATTATCTACGTAAATCTGTGACCATGCAATTTTGTTCTGTCCATTATCTACGTAAATCTGTGACCATGCAATTTTGTTCTGTCCATTATCTACGTCAATCTGTGACCATGCAATTTTGTTCTGTCCATTATCTACATAAATCTGTGACCATGCAATTTTTTCATTCCTCCCTCTTTCAACTTGTAAGTTAGACTACACTCTGGGACCTGGTAGGCTGGTGTAATCGACTGCTGTATCATCAACTGGTATGTCATCGACTGATGTAATCGACTGGTGTATCATCGACTATTGTAATCGACTGGTGTATCATCGACTGGTGTAATCGACTGGTGTAATCGACTAATGTATCATCGACTAGTGTATCATCGACTGGTGTAATCGACTAGTGTATCATCGATTAGTGTAATCATTTGGTGTACTCGACTGGTGTAATCGACTAGTGTTTCATCGACTAGTGTAATCGACTGGTGTATCATCGATTGGTGTATCATCGACTGTTGTAATCGCTCGTTGTATCATCGACTGGTGTATCATCGACTGGTGTAATCGACTGGCGTAATCGACTAATGTATCATCGACTAGTGTATCATCGACTGGTGTAATCGACTAGTGTATCATCGACTAGTGTAATCATTTGGTGTACTCGACTTGTGTAATCGACTAGTGTATCATCGACTAGTGTAATCGACTGGAGTAAAATCGACTAGTGTAATAGACTGGTGTAATCGACTAGTGTATTATCGACTAGTGTAATCGATTGGTGTATCATCGACTAGTGTAATCGATTGGTGTATCATCGACTGGTGTAATCGCTCGTTGTATCATCGAGTGGTGTATCATCGACTGGTGTAATCGGCTGGTGTATCATCGACTGGTGTATCATCAACTAGTGTACCATCGACTGGTGTATCATCAACTAGTGTACCATCGACTAGTGTAATCGACTGGTGTCTTTGACTGTTGTCATCGACTGGTATAATCGACTAGTGTATCATCGACTGGTATAATCGACTAGTGTATCATCGACTGGTGTAATCGATTGGTGTATCATCGACTGGTGTATCATCGATTAGTGTATCATCGACTGGTGTAATCGACTGGTGTAATCGACTGGTCTATCACCCACTAGTGTAATCGACTGGTGTATCATCGACTAGTGTAATCGACTGGCGTATCATCGGCTGGTGTATCATGGATTAGTGTAATCGACTGGTGTATCATCGACTGGTGTAATCGACTAGTGTATCATCGACTAGTGTAATCGACTAGTGTATCATCGACTAGTGTAATCGACTGGTGTATCATCGACTGGTGTAATCGACTAGTGTATCATCGACTAGTGTAAGGCGTGTAATAGTTGCAAGTTAAACCTTATTATTACGTGTTGGCTACACCACTTTTAAGTTCAAGTGAAAATGAAAAATACATAACCATTTTCTCACTTCCCTCATCGCTGTTTATATCAACAAGCAACATAAAATTATGTTTTGGTGGCACGAGTGGTTAGTCCATTTGTTTACTTGCCAGATGGATTGGATTTGTTTCTCTCCCCAGCGGGGACTCTTATCGGACCGTTATGGCTTCGGGTTAATCCAGACTATGAAAAGGTACGAAGGACATTCTTTGGGTCGGTAGGACATTCTCTAGGAAAGTGAGACATTCGAGGTACTGACCACAATACCCGTATATGTGTTCTTGATGTTCATTGAAAAGAAAGGGCAATACATCGTAATCCCCAGTACACAATAATCCCCAATGCACCATAATCCCCAAAACACCATAATCCCCAATAAGCCATAATCCTCAAAACACCATAATCCCCAAAACACCATAATCCACAATACACCAATAATCCCCAATACACCATAATCTGGGAGCCGTGATAGCTCAGTGGTTAGTGAACTGGACTACAAAGGACAAGGGTTAGGGTTCGATCTCAACCGACGGCTTC
Source organism: Megaustenia siamemsis (assembly GCA_032433765.1). Taxonomy (NCBI): domain Eukaryota; kingdom Metazoa; phylum Mollusca; class Gastropoda; order Stylommatophora; family Ariophantidae; genus Megaustenia; species Megaustenia siamemsis. The sequence continues at coordinate 43,600,075 of JAVIAB010000008.1, read as the reverse complement.
CGGGTTCACCCAGAATTAAATGGGTACTGGATTTTTTTTCTGGGAAAGTAAAGCAGCACGGGCGTAATACCGACCACATTACCCCAAAAATCGTGTGCTTTACCCGGTCTGTAAAATATAGGGTCACTAACACCATATTTCCCTATACGTCACTTGGCGTGACGGGGGTACTTTACTTTTTTTTTACACCATAATCTGCAATACACCATAAACAACGACGTATACAGTTTAATTTTATTTTACATTACTTTAAAAAAGTCAGACTTTAACATAATAGCTCAAATGTCAACATATTTAATTCTCTCAACCTGAAAATGGCTACATTTTCAATTTATTTAAATTCATAAAAAAAAAAACTAGATGGCCTTTTCTCCAAAGATATTTATTACATGAAACTCGATGGGTGTTTTTACACCTTTATTTCCATCAAACTGAATAGTTTAATTCTTTCTGTCTGTTTAGTTCTACGATGTCCTAGTTTATTATCTTTTTATTTCTACAATACTCGATAGCTTCAATCTCTAAACCTCAAACTAGGTTTCATCTACTGTCTCCAGCTACAAGTCTGCAGTGACCTCAACGAAAGGCAGAGAATCCGGACTAGACTACACGACCTGAGAACTGGACGTGAAAACATGAGCAGCTATGAAGGTAAGTTATGAGTTCTCCTGTACATTTTCATATAGTAAACTTTACTAATAGTACATGTTCATATATACTACGTTATCTTCTTCTTAATTCTCTGAAGTCCGGTTAGAGTATAGGGCACCAAGAAGAGATCTCCACCCGATCCGGTCTGGAGTCAGCAGGGACAGCTCTCGCCAGAGCCTGCGCTGTACCGTGAATTTATGGGCACTAAAGACAGCAGAGGAAAATCATGGCTATGGATATTGTTCAATATGTGTGTTCAATTGAGGACATGTAACCCGGGGAAGAATGGATACGGTTGTTGTCAGAGTGCAGTACATCCTTTCTCGTTGTCATAACACAGGACAGAGACTGCAGAAAATAAACCCATTGGATTTGAAGCAGAAGTGCAGGCCCTTATTTTCAACTCTTCTGATAGTAACGCAGTCACAGGTGGGTTTGTTATTCGGCACGAACTCGTGGATTTTCAGGTGTATAGTCGGAGACAAAACTGAAGGAAGACAGAGGTACATTCACATTGACTGCAAGTAGTTTGACCATGACAGCTATGGCTGTTACAGAAGCATTTAGCAAGGCTTGGGACATATTTATACACATGATTGTTTCCTCAGTGACTCAATGTGTGCGCTTATAAAGTCGCAACTGGCTATGCTCGACGACATGTGGCTAACATCTCGGGGGGGGGGGGGGGGGGGAGAAGATCTACTCTAAAAACTGACAGCTTCATTTTAGTGCCAGGGCACGTGGGTGTAAGAGGTAATGAATTTGCCGACAAAGACTTGCCAGTCTCGCCATGACATTATGAAAGCCCTCAGAGACGATGGCCGAAAACACGATTCAAAATATGGCCCTGAATCTGCAATTAGTAACCTACTTCACTGATATAACGTCAAGGTGGGAGATGCCAGACGAGAGCGCTACGCTGGAATCCAAAGAAGACTTGTCAACCAACACAACACCGGCGTCATTAGTCTCTACAAGTTGATGGACATGTTTCCGATGGAATGTAAGTGGACTTGTCCAATGTGCAGAGAAGAGTACCGGTGAACTAAACTAAATTTTTATAACAGATTCACATAGTAAACTTAACCCGAAGTATACATTCTTATAATAAACGTGACCACTAGTATATATTTATATAGTAATCATATTCCATTAAAACTCAGATTATGAGTTTTAATTTCTTTCAAACTTGTCTTAATTTGACTTAATTCTTTTCACCTGTGAATTGGCTGCTTTTACATATTTTTTCCTTTGTCCAAAAGATGCGCATCTATTTATTTATTGTGTTTGTTTCGTTTTGCGGTGAGAAGAGTGTATTTTCAAAGACTGGATATGTTTATTCTGTTAGTGAAACGAGTATGACGACATAAGGTGTATACTTTGTTATATTATGCATCGTTGAAACCATCATTCTCACACTTGCAAATATATCACTTTCATCGTTTGCTCATTGTTTCAGTTGTGTTCCTTGGTCTATCAGATTCATTTTTCGAACTTTTATAATTGTATCAGCATAGTTGTTTACCCGGTACAGAATTGGGTCAATGACATCACTGGCAGGCCTAACTATAACAATGTTAACTCTTTCAGTACGGAAGGATTTTATCAACTTAGCGGTAGAGATTTCAGAGACAAAATTGTTCATGTTTTTAAATATTAGTCTATATGTTTATATTTATTTAACACTTAACATAAGTAGTAGGTGTGGTTGTTTATGAACTCCAAAAGTGCATGTGCATGCACCGAAAGACAATAGATTTGGCACCGATACTGCACGAAACTTGCACCAAAAAAAAAAAAAAAAAAAAAAAAAAAAAAAAAATTTTTTGAATTCGCTGTTTTTTCGAAATTGATTATTTTTTTTTTTTGGGGGGGGGGGGATTTTTTTTTTTTTGTTCGCCAGTTTGTCGAAGCGGTCTACTGTGTCTGAGAGATTAACGCAGGTAAATTCAAAAGATCGTGTCTCGGTGGTAATCGGCTTATCGCTCCGTGCGGGTCCGGTGATCGCCTCTCGCGGTGTGATATTTGTGAAAGAGTATATTTGTGAAAGTAAAAATTCTGAATTATTTAAAAAATATGTATTTGTGAAAAAAACTCAGAATTATTAAAAATAAAAAAAAAAAAATAAAAATATAAAAAAATAAAAAAATAAAAATAAAAAAAATAAAAAAATAGTCTCCCATCTGGATTCGAACACGGGACTGCGTGACAGCCAAGGCACTTACCACACGGTCCACTTCGTCACTTTGTCGAACGGTCCACTGCGTCTGACAGGTAAATTGAAAAGATCGGGCCGTCAAACAGTCCGACTCAGGATATTTCAGTTAACCAACTCAGGTAAAACCCCGATTGAAAAGAAAACGGACTTATGTTAAAAATAATAAAATATAAGAAAAATAATATAAGATGAAAAATCAATATTTTTAAAACTTAAAATGAAGGGAAATTTAAAATTATAGGCGATCTCGTAGCTGATTGGGTCGCGGATCTCGCACTACATTTTTTTAGTTATCATGTGCCACCCTCAACACCATCATCAACCCTTCATGTCCTATCATCACCAACATACCACACAAAGTTTCAAACCGATTATTATTCGGCGGCGGTCGGCATGTGAGGTGGAGGGCGGGGGGGGGGGGTATTAGGCGACAGGAGGCGACATGTAAAAAAAAAATGCTGACAAGCAATGACGTTGAATGGGTATTGTTAGGAAAAGGATTAGGTAAATACGACTAGCTCGCGGCGGGAACGGGTTGGTCGGCACAGGTGTGTTATTGTAGTATCGCTAACATCATGTGCCAGGATAGCGGTTCTTGGGGAAAGATTATTGGTCGTGTGTGTTATCGCTACCAACATCATCATGTGTCGTGTAGTAAGGTGTGCTAATATTAAATAGTGACGCTCGCTCTTTCTCATTCAATGTAAAGCAAAACAAAATTCTATATTTCACAACTTTATTAATACATCATATATATATATATATATATATATATATATATATATATATATATATATATATATATATATATATTACTGTCCGGTTGCTGATAATTTTAACCGTCTGGGTTTCCTACACAACCGCCCTCCATTTTGACAAAACCTTGATCAAAGCTGGGATAGGTAATCGGTGACTCTGCTGAAACATCCTGGGCATCCATATTGGCTGCCGGATCTGTCGTCTGATTAACAAGAGTGAGGTCCCCTTGGTTAACAAAAATGGGCGTGTAGTTGATCTTGGTTGGAAAACAGAGAAGACGCCTCATAAATGGAAAAAAGGAATCATTGTTAAGATCCCAAAAAAGGGCAATCTTAGAGATTGTAACAACTGGAGAGGCGTGACACTTTTGTCAGTTGCCTCAAAGTTATTCTGTAAAATCATCCTAAATAGAATAAAGGATTCAATAGATACAGTAATGCGTGAAGAACAGGCTGGGTTTAGAAAAGGGAGAAGCTGTCTTGACCACATTTTCACTCTACGACTTATATTGGAGGAACATATTGAAAAGCAAAAACCTTTTGTACTTAACTTCATCGACTTCAAAAAAGCATTTGATAGTATTCATAGAGATTCTTTGTGGAAAATTCTGAAGCAATATGGTTTACCATCAAAAATCATAAATATTATCAAAGACATGTATGATGGTTACACATGTGCAGTTCGAACAGAGGAAGGACTGAGCGAATGTTTCCCAATAGAAACTGGGGTTAAACAAGGATGTATTTTATCGCCCTTGTTATTTGGAATTGTTATGGACTTCATAATGAAGAAATGCTGCACTGGTAATAAAGGCATCGAATGGATACAAGGAGACCATTTGGAGGACCTCGACTTTGCTGATGACATAGTTCTCATCAGCAGTCAGATAAAAACGATGCAGGAAAACACAAATGAACTATCATCAATAGCCAGCAAAATTGGGCTTGAGGTCAATCATGAAAAGACTAAAGTCATGAAAAGTTTAATTCCAACAAGTGACAAAATATACATGGAAAACAAACCAGTAGAAGAGATCGATCACTTTATCTATCTTGGAAGTCACATTGATCGAGAAGGGGATACGAGCAAAGAAATTAGAATCAGACTGGCTAAAGCAGCAATGTCTTTCAGAAGCCTTGAAAAGTTGTGGAAATCAAAACTCATTAGCACAAACACAAAACTTAGGCTATTCAAATCAAATGTACTATCAACCCTTACGTATGCGTGTGAAAGCTGGAAAACAACAAGAGATATAGAAACAAAGTTGAACGCATTCGAAAATAAATGTCTAAGGAAAATACTTGGTATAGAATGGAACGAATTCAAAACAAACGAGGAAATTAGAGAAATCGCCAATCAACCACTAATATCTTCAGTAATAAAGAAAAGACGATGGTCATACGTTGGACATGTGATGAGAAGAGATAATAATCGAATAGCAAAGCAAGCCCTCATATGGGAAACAACAGGTAAAAGAAAAAGAGGAAGACCCAGGGAGACACTGAGAAGAACATTGATGAGAGAGGCAAGAGCAGCAGGAATCGGCTCCCTCAATGAGATAGAACTGCTTGCACAGAACAGAGACAGATGGCGAGATTTAATAAAATATCTTTAAAAGAAAACTGCTAGAACAAAAATTCATATAGGAGAAGGTGTATCTTGGTCTACGCCCTATGGGCCGGTTACGGCTCGAAAGGTCAATAGATAGATAGATAGTTGATCTGGTTAACAACAGGCGGCTTGTAGTTGAGGTTAGCATAAGCGTTTTCGAGACTGCCTTAACGCCATCTTTAGACAATGGAACTATCCCCTCTGCCTTCATGTCCTATCATCATCATGTGCCACCTTCAACAACATCATCAACCCTTCATGGCCTATCATCATCATCATGTGCCACCCTCAACACCATCATCAACCCGTCATGTCCTATCATCATCATGTGCCACCCTCAACAACAGCATCATCCCTTCATGGCCTATCATCATCATGTGCCACCCTCAACACCATCATCATCCCTTCATGTCCTATCATCATCATCATCAGCATCATCATCATCAAGCCACACAAAGTATCAAACCGATTATTAGTGACACATCATCAATTGCCACCCTCAACACCATCATCATCCTTCATGTCCTATCATCAAGCCACACAAAGTATCAACCAGCGAAATTCTCTCTCTCTCTCTCTTTCTCTCTCTCTCTCTCTCTCTCTCTGTCTCTCTCACATTCATGGTAAACCAAAACAAAATAGGCTCATACTCAAAAAGTCGACCTCAAAACCATAAAAATCTACTCACATAGTCATACTAGTTAGACACAACGAACCGATCGTTATTTCTAAAGCCAAAAAAAAGTTTGGCCAAATCACTAAGATTTTACCACCATAACACACTAATTTAGGCTCATATTCAAAAAGTCGATCTTAAAACTCTACAAATCTACTCCCATACTCATACTAGTTAGACACATCGAACAGATAGTTATATCCAATGTCTAAAAAAGTTAGACCAAATCGCAAGCATTTTACTCCCAGAACACACAAATGTAGGCTCATATTAAAAAGTCGATCTTAAAACTCTACAAATCTACTCCCATACTCATACTAGTTAGACACAACGAACCGATCGTTATTTCTAAAGCCAAAAAAAGTTTGGCCAAATCGCAAATATTTTACCCACAGAACACAAAAATGTAGGCTCATATTAAAAAAGTCGACCTAAAAATCCCAAAAGCTACTCACATAGTCGTAATAGATAGACACAGCGAGTAGAAAGTTATATTCTAGGTCCAAAAAGTTTGGCCAAATCACTAACAATTTACCCACAGAACAAAATAAATATAGACTCATATTAAAAAAGTCGACCTCAAAACCATAAAAATCTACTCCCATACTCATACTAGTTAGACACAACGAACCGATCGTTATTTCTAAAGCCAACAAAGTTTGGCCAATTCGCAAATATTTTACCACCATAACACACAAATTTAGACTCATATTCAAAAAGTCGACATCAAAACCATAAAAATCTACTCACATAGTCATACTAGTTAGACACAACGAGCAGGAAGTTATATTCAAGGTCCAAAATGTTGGACCAAATCACTAAGATTTTACCACCATAACACATCCACGACCTCTCGAACCACGCACTTAACAAACTACAAACTTAATAAACCACAAACTCACGAACAACGAACTTAACAAACCACGAACTCACGAACCACAAACGTAACAAACCACGAACTCACGAAACACAAACTTAACTAACAACGAACTCACGAACCACGAACTTTAAAAACCACGTATTCACGAACTCACGAACCACATACTTAACAAACCACGAACTTCGAACCACGAACTCACGAACCACATACTTAACAAACCACGAACTCGCAAACAACGAACCACCACCATACGAACCATGGACGTAACGAACCATCAGCTCACGAAGAACGAACCACGACTCCACGAACCATGGACTTAACGAACCATCAACTCACGAACAACGAACCACGACCCCACGAACTACGACCCCACGAACCATGGACTTAACGAAGCATCAAATCACGAACCATTAACCACGACTCCACGAACCATGGACTTAACGAAGCATCAACTCACGAACCACGAACCACGACCCCACGAACCATGGACTTAACGAACCATCAACTCACGAACCACGAACCACGACCCCACGAACCATGGACTTAACAAAGGCAGCGTCGAGGAGAGATATAATTTGCGGTCTCTTGCTCTTCTGTTCGCCTCTGCTGCTGGTATGTTTCCTAACGCTTCTAATTGTACATCGACCCATCCTTTTTCGTGGTCGACAGTTGGGTCTGGTGATCTCACAATATTTTGCTGAAGGCTCGTTGTGTTTTTGATCTGTCTGCCCTGTCACCTAGCCAAACTATTTTATCTGTTGTTTCCTTATATATTCTATGATGGGGGCTATTCCTAGCTTTCTTCTCAGTTCTTCATTTCTGAGCTTATCTCTCAGACTGTTTCCTGTCATTCGTCTAACACATTTCATCTCTGAGATCACAAAAATTTAGGCACATACTCAAAAAGTCGACCTCAAAACCATAAAAATCTACTCCCACACTCATCTAAAAGTTACACCAAAACCGCACGAGATTTGCACCGTGTAAAAACATGCACAAGTTTGACACGCGCACCAGTTTGGCACAATGCACCAATAGACATCCCCATACCAAAAATTTACTTTAAAATCACTTTTATGATTGTTACGCCCCTTACGAAGGCTGATTGTTACGCCCCTTACGAAGGTGCATTGTGCCAAACTGGTGCGCGTGTCAAACTTGTGCATGTTTTTGCACGGTGCAAATCTCGTGCGGTTTTGGTGTAACTTTTAGATGAGTGTGGGAGTAGATTTTTATGGTTTTGAGGTCGACTTTTTGAGTATGTGCCTAAATTTTTGTGATCTCAGAGATGAAATGTGTTAGACGAATGACAGGAAACAGTCTGAGAGATAAGCTCAGAAATGAAGAACTGAGAAGAAAGCTAGGAATAGCCCCCATCATAGAATATATAAGGAAACAACAGATAAAATAGTTTGGCTAGGTGACAGGGCAGACAGATCAAAAACACAACGAGCCTTCAGCAAAATGTTGTGAGAACACCAGACCCAACTGTCGACCACGAAAAAGGATGGGTCGATGTACAATTAGAAGCGCTAGGAAACATACCAGCAGCAGAGGCGAACAGAAGAGCAAGAGACCGCAAATTATATCTCTCCTCGACGCTGCCTTTGTTAAGTCCATGGTTCGTGGGGTCGTGGTTCGTGAGTTGATGGTTCGTTAAGTCCATGGTTCGTGGGGTCGTGGTTCGTGGTTCGTGGTTCGTGAGTTGATGCTTCGTTAAGTCCATGGTTCGTGGGGTCGTGGTTCGTGGGGTCGTGGTTCGTTGTTCGTGAGTTGATGGTTCGTTAAGTCCATGGTTCGTGGAGTCGTGGTTCGTTCTTCGTGAGCTGATGGTTCGTTAAGTCCATGGTTCGTATGGTCGTGGTTCGTTGTTTGCGAGCTGATGGTTTGTTAAGTCCATGGTTCGTATGGTCGTGGTTCGTTGTTTGCGAGTTCGTGGTTTGTTAAGTATGTGGTTCGTGAGTTCGTGGTTCGCGAGTTCGTGGTTTGTTAAGTATGTGGTTCGTGAGTTCGTGAATACGTGGTTTTTAAAGTTCGTGGTTCGTGAGTTCGTTGTTAGTTAAGTTTGTGTTTCGTGAGTTCGTGGTTTGTTACGTTTGTGGTTCGTGAGTTCGTGGTTTGTTAAGTTCGTTGTTCGTGAGTTTGTGGTTTATTAAGTTTTTAGTTTGTTAAGTGCGTGGTTCGAGAGGTCGTGGATGTGTTATGGTGGTAAAATCTTAGTGATTTGGTCCAACATTTTGGACCTTGAATATAACTTCCTGCTCGTTGTGTCTAACTAGTATGACTATGTGAGTAGATTTTTATGGTTTTGATGTCGACTTTTTGAATATGAGTCTAAATTTGTGTGTTATGGTGGTAAAATATTTGCGAATTGGCCAAACTTTTTTGGCTTTAGAAATAACGATCGGTTCGCTGTGTCTAACTAGTATGAGTATGGGAGTAGATTTTTATGGTTTTGAGGTCGACTTTTTTAATATGAGTCTATATTTATTTTGTTCTGTGGGTAAATTGTTAGTGATTTGGCCAAACTTTTTGGACCTAGAATATAACTTTCTACTCGCTGTGTCTAACTATTACGACTATGTGAGTAGCTTTTGGGATTTTTAGGTCGACTTTTTGAATATGAACCTATATTTTTGTGTTCTGTGGGTAAAATATTTGCGATTTGACCAAACTTTTTTTGGCTTTAGAAATAACGATCGGTTCGATGTGTCTAACTAGTATGAGAATGTGAGTAGCTTTTTGAAATTTTTAGGTCGACTTTTTTAATATGAGCCTACATTTTTGTGTTCTGTGGGTAAAATATTTGCGATTTGGCCAAACTTTTTTTGGCTTTAGAAATAACGATCGGTTCGTTGTGTCTAACTAGTATGAGTATGGGAGTAGATTTGTAGAGTTTTAAGATTGACTTTTTAATATGAGCCTACATTTGTGTGTTCTGGGAGTAAAATGCTTGCGATTTGGTCTAACTTTTTTAGACATTGGATATAACTATCTGTTCGATGTGTCTAACTAGTATGAGTATGGGAGTAGATTTGTAGAGTTTTAAGATCGACTTTTTGAATATGAGCCTAAATTTGTGTGTTATGGTGGTAAAATCTTAGTGATTTGGCCAAACTTTTTTTTGGCTTTAGAAATAACGATCGGTTCGTTGTGTCTAACTAGTATGACTATGTGAGTAGATTTTTATGGTTTTGAGGTCGACTTTTTGAGTATGAGCCTATTTTGTTTTGGTTTACTATGAATGTGAGAGAGACAGAGAGAGAGAGAGAGAGAGAGAGAGAGAGAAAGAGAGAGAGAGAGAATTTCGCTGGTTGATACTTTGTGTGGCTTGATGATAGGACATGAAGGATGATGATGGTGTTGAGGGTCGCACATTATGATGTGTCACTAATAATCGGTTTGAAACTTTGTGTGGCTTGATGATGATGATGCTGATGATGATGATGATAGGACATGAAGGGATGATGATGGTGTTGAGGGTGGCACATGATGATGATAGGCCATGAAGGGATGATGCTGTTGTTGAGGGTGGCACATGATGATGATAGGACATGAAGGGTTGATGATGGTGTTGAGGGTGGCACATGATGATGATGATAGGCCATGAAGGGTTGATGATGTTGTTGAGGGTGGCACATGATGATGATAGGACATGAAGGCAGAGGGGGTAGTTCCATTGTCTAAAGATGGCGTTAAGGCAGTCTCGAAAACGCTTATGCTAACCTCAACTACACGCCGCCTGTTGTTAACCAGATCAACTACACGCCCCTTTTTGTTAACCAAGGGGACCTCACTCTTGTTAATCAGACGACAGATCCGGCAGCCAATATGGATGCCCAGGATGTTTCAGCAGTCACCGATTACCTATTCCAGCTTTGATCAAGGTTTTGTCAAAATGGAGGGCGGTTGTGTAGGAAACCCAGACGGTTAAAATTATCAGCAACCGGACAGTAATATATATATATATATATATATATATATATATATATATATATATATATATATATATATGTATATATATATATGATGTATTAATAAAGTTGTGAAATATAGAATTTTGTTTTGCTTTACATTGAATGAGAAAGAGCGAGCGTCACTATTTAATATTAGTACACCTTACTACACGACACATGATGATGTTGGTAGCGATAACACACACGACCAATAATCTTTCCCCAAGAACCGCTATCCTGGCACATGATGTTAGCGATACTACAATAACACACCTGTGCCGACCAACCCGTTCCCGCCGCGAGCTAGTCGTATTTACCTAATCCTTTTCCTAACAATACCCATTCAACGTCATTGCTTGTCAGCATTTTTTTTTTACATGTCGCCTCCTGTCGCCTAATACCCCCCCCCACCTCCCCCGCCCTCCACCTCACATGCCGACCGCCGCGGAATAATAATCGGTTTGAAACTTTGTGTGGTATGTTGGTGATGATAGGACATGAAGGGTTGATGATGGTGTTGAGGGTTGCACATGATAACTAAAAAAAATGTAGTGTGAGATCCGCGACCCAATCAGTTACGAGATCGCCTATAATTTTATATTTCCCTTCATTTTAAGTTTTTAAAAATATGGATTTTTCATCCTTATATTTTATTATTTTTAACATAAGTCCGTTTTCTTTTCAATCGGGGTTTTACCTGAGTTGGTTAACTGAAATATCCTGAGTCGGGCTGTTTGACGGCCCGATCTTTTCAATTTACCTGTCAGACGCAGTTGACCGTTCGACAAAGTGACGAAGTGGACCGTGTGGTAAGTGCCTGGCCTGTCACGCAGTCCCGTGTTCGAATCCAGATGGGAGACTATTTTTTTATTTTTTTTAATTTTTATTTTTAATAATTCTGAGTTTTTTTTCACAAATACATATTTTTTAAATAATTCAGAATTTTTACTTTCACAAATATACTCTTTCACAAATATCACACCGCGAGAGGCGATCACCGGACCCGCACGGAGCGATAAGCCGATTACCACCGAGACACGATCTTTTGAATTTACCTGCGTTAATCTCTCAGACACAGTAGACCGTTTCGACAAACTGACCAACAAAAAAAAAAAAATTCCCCCCCCCAAAAAAAAAAAAAAATAATCAATTTCGAAATAAATAGCGAATTCAAAAAAAAATTTTTTTTTTTTTTTTTTTTTTGGGTGCAAGTTTCGTGCAGTATCGGTGCCAAATCTATTGTCTTTCGGTGCATGCACATGCCCTTTTAAGAGTCATAAACAGCCACACCTACTACTAACATATTATATATATATATATATATATATATATATATATATATATATATATATATATTGTTATAATTAAACAAGGAATTATATTTCACCAATACCAGATGGTACAAAACATAATAAAGCGGAAATGGTTTGATTACAGTGTACACTAATCTAATTGAGAGTGACGCACTGTGCGGCGAAACGTACGGAAAGAGTTAACATTCTCTAACACAAGGCCCTACTCATTTATTGGTTCGTCGTACATAGTTACATCACTTTTGTCGTCAGTCCTTATATAACAACGCGAGACTATGCAGAAAAATGGGGTGCTGCGGTAAAGCTTCTATAATATTGTTAGATCTTAGTACATTTCCAGTATTCTTTGTGTCCTTTCCTTTACATATATATATTTTTAAAATAAATTTTGTGTGCTTGTTTTTTGTTTGTTTTCCTGAGCAAGGCCACATGTGGAATGGTACTGTATTGTATCATGGATAACCGACTCATAGTCCGCTTTGGAACTCTCCATCAGAGAGGGTTAAACCCTTTTCACTCTTTTCTCTAATCACTATCCTCCTCTTCCACTTCTTCTTGTGTCCTAACTTTTTTCTTCGCTGCGTTGTCTTAATTACCTCTCCTGCACTCCTTCCCTATTGCTTCACCTGCCTTCTCTCTTTTTCTCTCTTTCCATCCTACCCTACATGAATCATCCTTTCATTTTTCTTCATGAGATCCTTTCTAATGCCTCACTGCTTAGCTCCGTTTCGGCCAACAAGATCCAAATTACCCTACAGTTTAGTTATCATGTGACCAACCGACACTTAAAGCCTGGTCACTGTTCCGCCATTTTTATTTTTAGATCTGTGTCTAACTTTTATATCTCACGCTTCAGATTAATTATTTGTTGTTTTGTACCTAATGAAATTTCTTTGTCGAAACATCCTTGTTTGTTTTGTCTCTCTTGCTGCTTTTTACCCTTCTTGTGTTTATTTTACATTGTTTTGTTTTGTTCTCTTATGAAAAGTAATCACCATACACTGCATTCACATCGTTCTCTTATACATCAAATCAACCTCGTCATCATCCCTTATATATCAACATCAACCTCGTCACCATCCCTTATATATCAACATCAACCTCGTCATCATCCCTTATATATCAACATCAACCTCGTCATCATCCCTTATATATCAACATCAACCTCGTCACCATCCCTTATATATCAACATCAACCTCGTCACAATCCCTTATATATCAACATCAGCCTCGTCATTATCCCTTATATATGAACATCAACCTCGTCACAACCCCTTATATATCAACATCAGCCTTGTCACCATCCATTATATATCAACATCAACCTCGTCACAACCCCTTATATATCAGCATCAACCTCGTCACATCCCTTATATATCAACATCAACCTCGTCACATCCCTTATATATCAACATCAGTCTCGTCCCAATCCTTTAAATATCAGCATCAACCTCGTCATCATCCCTTATATATCAACACCAACCTCGTCACATCCCTTATATATCAACATCAACCTCGTCATCATCCCTTATATATCAACACCAACCTTGTTATCATCTTTTATATATCAACATCAACCTTGTCACATCCCTTATATATCAACATCAACCTCGTCACAATCCCTTATACATCAACATCAACCTCGTCACAATCCCTTATACATCAACATCAACCTCGTCACAATCCCTTATATATCAACATCAACCTCGTCACAATCCCTTATACATCAACATCAACCTCGTCACAATCCCTTATACTCAACATCAACGTCGTCACAATCCCTTATACATCAACATCAACCTCGTCACAATCCCTTATACATCAACATCAACCTCGTTGTCATCTGTTATATATCAATATCACTGACATCAATTTGTCTGACATCTTACACACATCATTATCTACCACTTCTATTGACTAGTGCTAATTCTTACTGTCATTATAATCATCTCGAATGGCCGATAGCTGACCCAGAAGTAAACATTGCACCGTTTATCTCCTTCTCTTGAAAACGTATCTGTTTAATCAATGCTTAATTGTTGGAGCACACCGTAGCTGAGTTTACAGAAACGGTTGGTAAACTCAAGTGTTAGATCATTAGACTTTGCCTCTTCCTGATTAGGTTTACTATTTCTCTTTTGCGTCACAACCACATTGTCTCTTATTTGTAATTGTTTTGTTCTGTAGATTTGTTCAGTTAATATTTAGCTACGTCTTCAATTATTTTGTTTTCCATTAAAGTGGAAGATGCTTCGTAACTTAATTAATACCCATACGTGTTTATCTATCTATCTATCTATCTATCTATCTATCTATCTATCTATCTATCTATCTATCTATCTATCTATCTATCTATCTATCTATCTATCTATCTATCTATCTATCTATCTATCTATCTATCTATCTATCTATCTATCTATCTATCTATCTATCTATCTATCTATCTATCTATCTATCTATCTATCTATCTATCTATCTATCTATCTATCTATCTATCTATCTATCTATCTATCTATCTATCTATCTATCTATCTATCTATCTATCTGTCTATCTGTCTGTCTATCTGTCCGTCTGTCTGTCTGCCTGCCAGCCTGCCTACCTGCCTGTCTGTCTGTCTGTCTGTCTGTCTGCCTGCCAGCCTGCCAGCCTGTCTGTCTGTCTGTCTGTCTGTCTGTCTATCTATTTTATCTCATCTCATCTCCTGTCTGTCTTTTGTCTTGTGTATTTAAATGCTTTTCAGATCGCGATACACCGTTATCTTTATTTATAGAGTTTCTGCCGCAACAGTAACATTGCTTGAAGCCCTTTCGATCGTTTCTGCATGAGTTTGTACTTGAGTTATTGAGTTATTGAGTTACTGAGTTATTGAGTTACTGAGTTATTTGCGAGTCATCATCATTGCACTCCGAACATGTCCATAGGTGCTCAGATCCCTTCCTCAGCAAATCCCTCAGTGTCCAGCGACTGGCGACTCCAGTTCTATGTTGGTTGATAAGTCTTCTTACACGGCCACTAAGTTTCTCATTTCTGGCTGTGCCCATCTTAACTCCCATTTCCATCATCCGAAGAAGTGACATGGATCTGTGTTTGTCGAAGTCCTGTGCTCTTCCCACATCTCGGAGGGCATTGATGATGTCCGCCCGATCCATTGGTTGACCGTCCTCAACGACAGCGCAGCTAGCCAACCTGTCCGCTCTTTCATTTCCCCGTACTCCCGCATGTCCAGGGACATTGACAAAGGTGACCTTAAGTATTTTGGATTTCTGCAACGACTCTACCCATTGCATGCGTACAGAGCCCGCCTCCACTTTTTTTATCATGCTCATCGAATCACTCAGCATACATGCGTGGGTGTAGTCTTGTGACTCTAACCATTTGAATGCCTTGGTCACTGCCATCGCCTCCATTGTCATGCTACTCGTGGTCACGACGTATGCACCACTGTCTTCTTTGACTATTCTGCCTGCCGAGCGTGTTGTAAATACCCATGCACTTCTTTGGTGTCGTCTTACAGATCCGTCTGTATAGATGACTGCATCTTTCTCATCGGTGTTATCGCAGATGAGACCGTTGACCTCAGCATTAACCACGACCGGGTTCTGTTCCCTACATTTCCTGTTGAGTGTGACAATACATGAGAAAGCCCTCTTGAATGACGTAGGCACCGGTATCCATTCCTCACCAACGCTGTTATTGGTAAGCCCACAGACCTGTTTGATGACATCTTCTGCTCGGTCCACCCATGATTTGCCTCTTTTTAGCCTGGCACCTTTCCCTGTGTTGAGCACGTGGTGTAATGGATGCTCTTTATCTGTACTAATCTTCAGGTATGCTCGTTCTCTCCAGATCTTGATTCTGTCATCCATGGTTGGAAAGTCAAGAAGATACTTCATTGCTACACAGGGAGTGTCCCTTGTACATCTCAAGATAATGCGCATGGCTTCATTTTGTATATTCTCCAGCCTATCAATTTGAGTCGTACTGACAGTAAGAATTGCCAGGGCATACTCGAGTGGTGCGAGGACTAATCCCTGGAACAGAAGAGTAAGTAGCCTCTGCTCGATGTTGGCAGCTGCCATGACCTTCAATGCGGCTAATCCTTTGAGTATGTATTTATTTGTTTTATGTGATGAGCCATTGGAAAGGTCGAGCTAGTCGACCAGATATCATCACGGCACAGTAAGCGATCAAAAGCTGATCGAAACCTCACTTCATCTTCCAATTTGACTTACTGGTAAACAATTGCTCACAGGAGAGACTGGCTAGCCACGTGAGAATCGCAGTGGTCCCACACCGGTGAGGACTGCTGATAATAGTAGACCTGTTGTTGCAATATCGTTATGAGTGAACTGCTGATAATAGTAGACCTGTTGTTGCAATATCGTTATGAGTGAACTGCTGATAATAGTAGACCTGTTGTTGCAATATCGTTATGAGTGAACTGCTGATAATAGTAGACTTGTAATATCGTTATGAGTGAACTGCTGATAATAGTAGACCTGTTGTTGCAATATCGTTATGAGTGAACTGCTGATAATAGTAGACTTGTAATATCGTTATGAGTGAACTGCTGATAATAGTAGACCTGTTGTTGCAATATCGTTATGAGTGAACTGCTGATAATAGTAGACTTGTAATATCGTTATGAGTGAACTGCTGATAATAGTAGACCTGTTGTTGCAATATCGTTATGAGTGAACTGCTGATAATAGTAGACTTGTAATATCGTTATGAGTGAACTGCTGATAATAGTAGACCTGTTGTTGCAATATCGTTATGAGTGAACTGCTGATAATAGTAGACCTGTTGTTGCAATATCGTTATGAGTGAACTGCTGATAATAGTAGACCTGTTGTTGCAATATCGTTATGAGTGAACTGCTGATAATAATAGACTTGTTGTTGCAATATCGTTATGAGTGAACTGCTGATAATAGTAGATCTGTTGTTGTAATATCGTTATGAGTGAACTACTGTATACTAGAAAATAAAAAAATATCTTATGCAACAAATATATGTCAAAAGAAGTTAAAAAGAGAGTTAATCGGTGCAATCTAGAACCTATTCTGACATATGGAAGCGAATCATGGACAGTAGACAAACAAATGAAAAAACGATTAGAGGCCACAGAGATGGGATTTCTCAGAAGAATGTTGAAAGTTTCCTGGACAGCTAAAAAGACTAACGAGAAAATCCCCAAAGAGGCCAACACAGAAACGGAGCTCCTAAGAAACATCAGAAAGAAACAATCAACATTTTTCGGGTACATTATGAGAAAAGTTAAGTTGGAATACTTGGTTACAACTGGCAAAATACAGGGGAAAAGAGATCGCGGACGACAAAGAGAGAAGATACTATATAAATAACTTGGTGTCATGGTTTGGAAAACAGTCAATAACTGAACTGATACGATGCACTTTGGATAAAAGATTGTGGCAGGACATGATCGCCTACGGCAACCGGTATGACACATGATGGTGACGATGACAGCTAGATCCAAACTTCTCCAGTAGAACTCGCAAAACTATGAAAGCCATGGCAGCCAGTTGTGTCACCTACCAGTACCTAAGAGATTACAGATTACGTCATCCACGTGGCATTTTGACTTCATCATGAGTCATGCACTTTCTGAAAATGCAAAAGTTGCATTTAACAAATGAATGAGGTCATTGTTGTCTTTTATTATTTCTAACAATGATAAATATTTGAAAAGTTCATAGATATGTTTTTGTTCAATTATATAGAGGTGAACACAGGCTTCAAAATTGTAGTGAATTAGTTGTAACATTTGAATTTCAGTGTGGGGCAGACATAACCGTAACATATTTTTGACGCAGTGCGAAAGTGAGTGAGAGAGAGAGTGAGAGAGAGAGGGAGAGAGAGAGAGAGAGGATGCGTTAGTGAGAGTGATTATGAAAGAGGATATGGTGCACAAAAGTGATTGACAGTAAGTGAGACAAAAATAATGTATTTCATTAGAGTATAGAGGGTTGGAAAGAAGAATATTAAAGATATAATAGCGAAAAGAAAGTTGTAGAAATTAGAAAGAGAACAATTCGGTCGAGGTTAAGAAGGAAAAACAGATTTTAAAAAAAAAACAAGTTTTTTGGATGGAATAAATTGAGAGAGAAATTAAATTATTTATTCGTTAAAATGTTAGCGTAGCCATAGCCACAGGCAGCGTGAACGACATGTGTGTTTTCAAAACCCTTATAGGCAAGGCACTCGGCGGGATGCCTGACACTCGACATACAGCTCAAGTAATGCCTACATTCTCACCAAATAAGATATAATTGCTGCAATTAGCAGGAAATACACGGCTGTAAATGAGCTATAAATAGCCTCGTTTGGAAATATAGTCTTCCAAAGTGAATAGAAGTATATGAGCTTTGAGAACATTGGTTAAGGAATGCGTTGATAACGCCTCGTAGGTGTATCGCGTGGGTGTGATAAGCTTTTACCAGACTTTACTAGTGTGATAACACCGGCGGTAACACACCATGTCTGAAAAGGAGATGACAAAAATAACCATTTTAAGAATATAATACAAAATAATACAAAATACTAAATACAAAAGCTGCACAAACTACAGTATGAAAATTAACACAGCAAAAACAGAGGCTATAAGAACAAGCAAATTAAGATACCCATTAAACATTAAGATCAAAGATAAAGAAATAAAACAAGTAGCGGAATTCAAGTATTTAGGCACAATGTTCACAGAAGATGGAAAACTAGGCAGAGAAATTGACATGAGAATACAAAAAACAAATGCTGTCATATACCAGCTTTCACCATTGCTAAGACATCCAAACATTTCTATGCCAGCTAAACAACAAATGATAAATAGCATCTTCATACCAACTTTGTGCTATGAAAGTCAAACATGGACCCTTACTAAATCACATTTAAGAAAGATCAATACATGTGAGATGCGTTGCTTGAGAAAAGTAACAAACAACACAAGAAGAGATAGAATACCAAATGAAACCATAAGAAAAATAGTAGGAACAAAACCCTGCCAAGAATATATAGAACAACAACAACTTAAATGGTTTGGTCACCTGGTCAGAATGAATCCTTACCAATCACCATCAAGGGCGTTCTTCTCGAGAATGCATGGAAAAAGACCAAGAGGAAGACCAAGAAGAAGATGGATAGATGCAGTGACAGAGACATGTAACAACAAAGGAAAATCACTAATTCAGACAATTCGAGCAGCTCAAGAACGACAAATGATATAAACCACGACACCTTTTATGTATCAGTGAAAGAGAAAAGAAGAAGAAGAAGATGAATATAATATTAGGCTGACCATATGTAACATTTTCAACGAGGCAGCCCTGGTCATATATCCTGGCCGTCTCTCTGGTTAATGTAAATGTGTCCCCCGTCTTAAACAAAAGTGTAAAGAGTTGTCCTATTTTAAATAGAAATGATATGTTCATCTCATGTTTTAAGAGGCTCATAAGAGGGGAATAGGTAGAATTGGGTGGAAGGAAAAGAAAACAAACGATGAAGTCTTAAAACAATTAAAAATGAAAAAAGAACTTCTAAACACAATTCAAACAAGACAAATGAGATTTTTGGGCCATGTTAAAAGGCATAACAGCCTACTAAAAGTAATCCAGGAGAGAAAAATACAATGTAGATGCAGAGAAAGACTAACATAGACGAGTAACATCAAAAGATGGACAAACCAGCCTATGACAACCTGCACCATCAAAGCAAGAGACAGAGCAGAATGGAGCTCCATGGTAGCCAATCTTCTTTGCGGAGATGGCACTCATGATGATGATGTTTTAAGATGTGATGAAAGACCTACATGTGTTGTGTAAGATAAATTTCATGACCTTAGACTCAAGAACTGTTAGAAAAATAGCCACCACAGAACTGAAGTGTGTCAGGGGCATGATAGGAAACAGTCTGAGTGATAAAATCAGAAATGAAGACTAACGGAAAAGACTAGGAACGGAGCCAGCTATTGAATACATGAATCGACAACAGGTCAAGTGATTAGGGTTTGTGATAAGACATAAAGAACTAAATCTAACACAACAAGAAACCAACAAACGATACGAGAACACCAGACCAAGAAGCCGACCCAAAAAAATGTGGACAAATGGAATACTAGAAGCACTAGGCGATATAACGACATAAGAGGCCAATAGAAGAGAAAGAAATCACGAACCATTTCTCCCATCCACGTCGAAAGGAAAATGAGGAAGCAAGGAAAGAAAGAAAAAAAGAAAGAAAGAAAGGTAGAAAGGAAAAAAAAGAAGGAAAGAAAAAAGAAAGATTACTTCACGGGCACGTGTGGCAACCAGGCAGTGACCACAGCCAGGGAAGAAAAGAATTGTCTCTTACACCTGACACACATGTTGTACAAGGGGACTAAAGAGTTTGGACTCAGGTCTTCGCAGTGCTATAGAGATCGTTCATCTGAGCTGAATTCATCATCCTCAGTGATTTCACTAGTTGGTGACGTGCGTGCTTCATACCGAGACAACCTAGTCACTCCAGCTAAGTCATTTCTAATATATGTTCATAGATTCTCACATATAATATAATTTTAACTTTCTATTCCTCGTTTTTTATTTAGTTTTCAGCTCTTCATGATTTCTCTATATTTACGATTTTATATCTCTACACTTCACCTATCCTCGGGAGCCGCGATAGCTCAGTGGTTAGTGAACTGGACTACAAAGGACAAGTGGTAGGGTTCGATCCAAACCGACGGCTTCCGGGTTCACCCAGCCTTTAATGGGTACCGGATTTTTTTCTGGGAAAGTGAAGCGGCACGGGCGTAATACCGACCACATTCCCCGAAAAATCATGTGCCGAAGGTCTGTAAAATTTATGGTCACTAACACCATATTCCCTATACGCCACTTGGCGTGACGGGGGTACTTTACTTACTTTTCTTTTACCTATCCTCCCATATGTGACACATTTCTTCTTCATCTCACCATCCTATCTCTCATCTCTCTCTGTCCACCTCTCCCTAACTTTATCATTCTACATGTAGCTATAAACATTTGTGCCTCATCGTTTGTTGTCGTTGTCCACGTCTGCTGAAGAGGCCCGCCAGCCGAAACGTAAGTATTTTGTTGTGTTCCTTTTTTTTTGTAAAAGTAAGTAAAGTACCCCCCCGTCACGCCAAGTGGCGTATAGGGAAATATGGTGTTAGTGACCCTATATTTTACAGACCTTCAGCACATGATTTTTTGGGGTAATGTGGTCGGTATTACGCCCGTGCTGCTTTTACTTTCCCAGAAAAAATCCGGTACCCATTTAAGGCTGGGTGAACCCGGAGCCGTCGGTTGGGATCGAACCCTACCCCTTGTCCGTAGTAGTCCAGTTCACTAACCACTGAGCTATCGCGGCTCCTACTAATTTTTAGGGAATTAGTAAAACCCAGGTGTCCTCGCCAGGATTACGAACCCCGGCTGTTGCCGTGGTAAGCCAACCGCCTATCGATTGCGCTAACCGGACACCCTTTTTTTGTAAAGCTGTCACCATATTTGGAGTGTATACTACACCCCATTACTGGCGCCTTGTATAATACAGACATCCTGTAGGTCTACTTTAGATTCTGTATTTGTTCTATCACTGAGGAATAGTGGTGGACTGAATATGTATCTAAATGTGACTAAATGTGAATATGTAACTAAATATGACTAAATATTAATATGAAACTAAATATGACTAAATATGAATATATAACTAAATATGATTAAATATGAATATGTAACTAAATATGAACATGTAACTAAATATGACTAAATATGAATATGTAACTAAATATGAACATGTAACTAAATATGACTAAATATGAATATGTAAATAAACTTTTTTGTCGTCTTTTTTATGAATAAAGAACACAACACCCGTCGGTCCCGCTTTTGCTATCCCAATGTCCCGTTTTTGCCATTCCAATGTTCCGTGTTTTTGTTTCAGTGAAATATGGCCACAGCCTAGAGTGATATATAAGTCTCAGTGGTGAAGCTATCAGTGCACTCGCTTACACGCTAGTTGGGTGAGAGTGATGAGATTATTGTCTTTTGTTCTGGCCAACACGACTTTACGATCTATCCACACTGTGAAAATGGGTACCAACAGTTTTCTCTGGGAAGGTTTACGGCCTTTTTGAAACTGATCTGCTTTTTCTTCAGCGTTCAAGTCTTGTGACCATGCGAACATAACTCGCTGTCTTGTTTCATGATGGTGGGGTTATGGTTATGGTTATAGAAGGCCTCAGTATCACTGCAAACGAATTAAAATCCATAATTGCTCAACCGCCCGTGCCACCGAATTAATCTCATTTCTCAAACAAAAAAAGGTAGCTGTAGTCCCCATCATAGCAGTATCAGCACACGCCAAAAGACATAAGGCGAAACCGCACAGAAAGTGAACACAGCCATCTGTTCTCATTGATGGTGGGGTAAGTACTCCAACATAACACACGATGAGCTGGTCGCATGCTCAGTACTCGCATATGCGTATGTGTCCTGTTTTACCCCCTAAACCTGCGCCGTGGCTGACACATTTCGTTTTCGACAGGCTGGATTTGACGCAGTAATTTTCCTTTTCGTATGGGGTTTGCCTGGCTGGGCTGTTGGGCCGAATTAAATCTCCCACCAACGTGTTGATGCTGACTGAACAATATAGACACTAGCGCCATCTTCTGGCTGAGTAGCTAGTGCGCTCGATACAAACCAGTAGGTTCAACGTTCAGTTTCCAAAGGTGACTATATATTTTGTTTTTCCCGATCGACACAGATTCAGGCTTCACCCAGTCATTGTAAATGGGCACCCGAGTAAGGTGGTCTGGCGCTTCATGCTGACCTTTCCCACAAAATGTGAAGCTAGTCACTGAAAAATGTGGACACCAACACCTTCTTCCCTTAAGTCGTAAAGTAAACTTGTTTAGAAATCAGGAAGGTGAATGATGCCTGGAGAAGATTACAAGAGACAGGGCAAGGGCAGGCATGAAAGTTCTCTTCTCGGTGATCAATGCCGTTATCGGAAATATAAAAACAAAGAGGACAACAGGAAATATTATAATAGAATAACATGGCATGGCATGCTCCGTGAATCGATCTGCAGTAAGCAGAATGCGAGGTCATTTATTTGTGTCTTTTGACGTTTTCTTGGCTTTCAGCATCGACTTTGAGAAAGAAATTAAAATTATTTGAATATTACTTGTTTTTTTTTTATCGTTTACAATCAGTTTTATTTTCTACTGTTTGTGGTTGCTATTTAAGTTTTATAATTTATGCGACGTGTACTAGTGGGCGGGGCACATTCACTGCCATCTCAGTATGATACCACAGTATAGATACCGTCTCCTGTTTAGGAACATGTCCATATTTTCTGAGTGAATGCTGCCATTATTGCATTTAAGTGCCGTCATTGAAGTTTCAGCTTTGAAGTGATTTATGGTATTTATCGCGGGTCTTTAGGAGACTATTTCCTGTCCCAGTTAAGTGTATTTAAACATGTACCATCGTCTCTTTTTTCGCTCTCCGTCTACTGTCTCTCCATCCGTCCGTCTGTCTGTACGTCCATCTACCTGTCCGTACTTCCGATCTGCCTGTCTGTCTGTCCGTTTCTCTGCCTGGCTGTCTAACTACCTGCCTGTCTGTCGGTCTCTATATGTTGTGTATCTGTTTATCTGCCTGTCTTTCTGATTTTTTCTCTATTTACATAATTATATATTTAAATTACTATCAATTGTCTGCCTCTCTACTTGATTGTCTGTCTACAACCTGTCTGTTTGTTCACCTCAGTGTATGTTTGACTGTCTGTTATGTCGTCTACACGCATGTGTTTATGTTCATGTACATGTGTGTGTGTGTGTGTCTCTGCGTGCGCGCGCGCGTGTGTGTATGTGTGTGCCCTATTAGAAAAAAAAATCTAGTGAGGAAATACAAGCCAACTATGGGATGCCCACGCAGGAAATGAAGTCGTCTGATATAATTATTATCACATACGTTCATCTTCTTCTCTTCCTCTCTCTCTCTCGCTCTCTCTCTCTCTCTCGCTCTCTCTCTCTCTCGCTCTCTCTCTCTCTCGCTCTCTCTCTCTCTCTCTCTCTCTCTCTCGCGCTCTCTCTCTCTCGCTCTCTCTCTCTCTCTCTCGCTCTCTCTCTCTCTCTAGCTCTCTCTCTCTCTCTCGCTCTCTCTCTCGCTCTCTCTCTCTCTCTCGCTCTCTCTCTCTCTCTCGCTCTCTCTCTCTCTCTCGCTCTCTCTCTCTCTCTCTCTCTCTCTCTCTCTCTCTCTCTCTCTCTCTCTCTCTCTCTCTCTCTCCTTGTAAACGTGAAATAGGCTTGTACCTCATTTATTATATATAGAAAATCTTGACATTTGAAACACATTTACCAATTCAATGAGTAAACACTGTACTTGCAAATCATAAAGAATGTATTTAATGGTGATTTATCTTTAAGCTAAAAAAGTGAAAGTTAACTTGTATCTTCTAGTTACAGCATTTCAAGGTACAACATTGACAAAGGAAATAAGGACATGTTCCTACACAGGAGAAGGTGTCTGTGCTGCGGTTTCATATTGAATGTGTTCACTGTCGGTGCTAAAATACGCCTTATGTCGTTTGGCGTGTGCTGTGTTTGCTACGATGGAGATTGCAGCTGCCTTTGTTTGTTTGAACATTCGATCAGGTGTTAATTCAGATGATCCCACTGGCACGGGCGGTTGAGC
Organism: Megaustenia siamemsis; assembly: GCA_032433765.1. Taxonomy (NCBI): domain Eukaryota; kingdom Metazoa; phylum Mollusca; class Gastropoda; order Stylommatophora; family Ariophantidae; genus Megaustenia; species Megaustenia siamemsis. The sequence continues at coordinate 43,575,292 of JAVIAB010000008.1, read as the reverse complement.
AATTATGAATAAAAGGTCAAGGTAAAGTACGAGACTTGAACCGGCGTCTTAACACGCGAGTTTACACTCATATGTGCTCGGTCGCCTACCCAGAAATGTTCGGAAATTTCTGGATAGTGTCAGTAGTATACCAGGGTCCAACTAAACCGTATTTAGGCGCTAAATTAACAAAGATATATAGTAGGTGCGCGGCGCACCTAATGTACTGTAGGCGCAGGGGGAGTTAACCGTGACATTTCGTGTCGGGATGTTGACCTCTAGTCTCGGTGACCCCGGAAGTGCGCTGTTTATGTCTGGTGTGTGCTGACTTTGGAGCGCTTGGTGTACTTGAGCGATAGTGATAGGTTAGTAGATTATACAACATCAATGAAAAACGATCAATATAAGACAGAAGACAAAGATATATTTTATTCTTTTATTATCTCAATAGGTGTATAACATACATTGATATTATATAACAGTACAAAAATATTCAGTACAGTGAGTCAATATATAGTACATGGATAACATTTATTTATAGATAGGTAGTTGGGTCTCTGCTTAGCTATGTGGCGTCGATGAATCATACGGGGTGAAACTGTTAGAGATTGCTGGTTAGGCTAAGCTGGTAGTGTAAAGAGTTAAATATCTAAAGGCGTAGTCGAGACGTTATCATCAGCTACCTTTCTTTTTATATAGAAATAGGAAAGAGCATTTCTTGTTTGACTGTAGGAAAATATGGAATTATTTAAGACTTTGAAACCTACATTTTTCCCACCCTTGGCCTTTTGCGTGGCGAGAACCTCTAAAAACATATCTTTATCTAATTTGTTGTGTTGCTTGCTTAACCCTTTACAACTGATTTTATCGTAATCCCCACTACAATGGTAAGTCTTACTACATAAGCTAACAAGAGCTGTCCCTTCGTACTCTAGTTTAAAAAGCCCGGGCGTTCGTTTGGTGTATGCTTTAACACCCTTACAGTTTATACAGTCTGTCTTGCTAATATGTTCATCGCAGCGATGGGTGTATGGAGGTCGCCTAGTGTGTAATAAGGGCTGTATAGGGGTCGTCTAGTGTGCCGTGATGGGTCAATGGAGGTCGGCTAGTATGTCGTGATGGGTGTACGGAGGTCGTCTAGTGTGTCATATTGGGTGTATAGAGGGCGTTTAGTGTGTCATGATGGTTGTATAGGGGTCGTCTAGTGTGTCATGATGGTTGTATAGGGGTCGTCTAGTGTGCCGTGATGGGTGTACGGAGGTCGTCTAGTGTGTCATATTGGGTGTATAGAGGGCGTTTAGTGTGTCATGATGGTTGTATAGGGGTCGTCTAGTGTGTCATGATGGTTGTATAGGGGTCGTCTAGTGTGCCGTGATGGGTCAATGGAGGTCGGCTAGTATGTCGTGATGGGTGTACGGAGGTCGTCTAGTGTGTCATATTTGGTGTATAGAGGGCGTCTAGTGTGTCATGATGGGTGTATAGCGGTCGTCTAGTGTGTCATATTGGGTGTATAGAGGGCGTCTAGTGTGTCATGATGGGTGTATGTAGGTCGTTTAGTGTGTCATATTGGGTGTATAGAGGGCGTTTAGTGTGTCGTGAGGGGTGTATGGAGGTCGTCTACTGTGTCGTGTGGGGTGTATGGAGGTCATCTAGTGTGGTATGTGTGGTGTATGGCGGTTGTCTGGTATATCATACTTTAATCAACCAATAAGAAAAATGAAGGAACATTACATTCAACATTACTTATCTTAACTACTTTACATCAATACAGTTGAATAACGTGTTATCGTTAAGTCTTACCATACTTTAAGAGAAAACATTCAAACTTACAGCGTAAAATATAGTCTCAATCATCTACACCGAATATAACCTGTTATCGATAAGCCTTAACATACGTTAAGAGAAAACAAGCCAACTTACTGTGCAAAAATCCGCTAGTGTGAACAGTAACTTTCCTTGAATCAACCAAACTTATAACGCCGTCTAGTTTAAATATAGCCTGGTAAGAAATAAATAAATTAGCCAATAAGCGAGTGACTAGGTCAACATCGCCTGATATCTGGATTAACCAATCAGAGAAGAGTATTAGTATAGGAGGCGGGGCGAAGAAATGGCTGACAGGTGGATTAACCAATCAGAAAAGCGCGTTAGCCCAAGCGTAGGTAGTGGCTGTCGGGTCAGCAGTGGGGAAAAATGCGGGGTGGTGGGTTACTTGAACTCGTTTTGACCCCTGAGGCAATTCCAGAAGAGTTCTATGACCTCATTTTGACCGCTGAAGGCTTTAATACCAAGGTTTCCCACTTCAACGAACGACATACATCATTAAAGGTGATTACTTCAGCTCTTAGACTTTGGAGTTCCATATCTTTATCACTTCAACGAATGACAGACAACAGTAAAGATGATCATTTCAGGTAAGAAAACTTAGTTCCAAACCCTAAAATTTTGGTTCATACTCACAAAGTTGAACACAAACTCTACAAATTTAGGCCCAAAGTTGTAATTGTTAGACACGAAAGTCGTAAATGTTATATGCAAAGTCCAAAAGTTTGTCAAAAAGACAACCCAAACTCAAAATAGTTAGATGCAAAGCTCAAAAATGTATATGCAAAGTCCAAAAAGTTACTCCAAAAGACAACTAATATAACACTTAACCCAAAATTTCGTCTCATAACCAAAAAGTTGAACTCAAAACCCTAAAAATTTAGTCCCAAAGTGATACTAGTTCGACACAAAAGTCGTAAATGTTATATACAAAGTCTAAAAGTTTGTCAAAAAGACAACCCAAACTCAAAATAGTTAGACACAAAACCCAACAATTTATAGGCAAAGTCCAAAAAGTTACTCCAAAAGACAACTAATGTAACTCTTAATCCCAAAATTTCAGCTCATATGCACAAAGTTGAACACGAACTCTACAAATTTAGTCCCAAAGTCGTAATTGTTAGACACGAAAGTCGTAAATGTTATATTCAAATCCAAAAGTTTGTTAAAAAGACAACCCAAACTCAAAATAGTTAGACACAAAACCCAACAATTTATAGGTAAAGTCCAAAAAGTTACTCCAAAAGACAACTAATGTAACACTTAACCCAAAATTTCGTCTCATAACCAAACAGTTGAACTCAAAACCCTAAAAATTTAGTCCCAAAGTGATACTAGTTCGACACAAAAGTCGTAAATATTATATACAAAGTCTAAAAGTTTGTCAAAAAGACAACCCAAACTCAGAATAGTTAGACACAAAACCCAACAATTTATAGGCAAAGTCCAAAAAGTTACTCCAAAAGACAACTAATGTAACACTTAACCCCAAAAGTTCGTCTCATAACCAAACAGTTGAACTCAAAACCCTAAAAATTTAGTCCCAAAGTGATACTAGTTCGACACAAAAGTCGTAAATGTTATATACAAAGGCCAAAACTTTATCAAAAAGACAACCCAAACTCAGAATAGTTAGACACGAAAGTCATAAATGTTATATGCAAAGTCCAAAATTTTGTCAAAAAGACAACCCAAACTCAGAATATTTAGACACAAAAGACCAAATAGTTACATTCAAAGTCCAAAAGTTTGTCAAAAAGACAACCTTAACTCAAAATAGTTAGACACAAAACCCATCAATTTATATGCAAAGTCCAAAAAGTTACTCCAAAAGACAACTAATTTAACAACAAGCCCTAAAATTTCGTCTCATAACCAAAAAGTTGAACTCAAAACCCTAAAAAGTGTCCACTTATCAACCAAAGTCTTTAATACAGCTGAGAAAACCCTAATAAATAATTACAATTTACTAAAAATGTTGCACTTGATGATAGTTGCGACTGTGTCTAAATCATTATTGAAAATATTCATAGAACTCTAGTAAAAGCCAAACACACTAAAACACCACATTGAAAGAATGAACTTAAAGTTCACGCCCCTGTCACAACTCTGCTAAGAAAAGTACTGCAAAGCATGAAAGTTATGTCCCCTGCTATAACTCTACTAAACGAAAGTATTACCAAACACGTAGGTTACACTCCTACCATAACCCACTAAGAAAAACAAGATTTTGCTTAAAATACCACATTTATGATTGTTACGCCCCTTGACCCTTTATGAGGGGACGCCCATGAAACTGTTAGAAATAGTAAATTTACACTCTAGGGTTACTCCAAACTTTATATTAAGCATCCCCATAGCAAAAATTTACTAAAAAACCACTTTTATGAGTGTTGCCCCCTTACCCATTTTTGGCGGTTACGCCCATGAAACTGTTAAAAATAGTAAATTTAACAGCTAGACATACCCCAAACTTTATAATAAACATCCCCGTATCAAGAATTTACATAAAAACAACTTTTAAAATTACTACCCCTGTACCCATTTTTGGCGGTTACGCCCATGAAACTGTTAAAAATAGTCAATTTAACATCTAGACATACCACAAACTTTATATTAAGCATCCCCGTATCAAGAATTTACTAAAAAAATCACTTTTGAAATTACTACCCCTGTACCCATTTTTTTTTGGCGGTTACGCCCATGAAACTGTTAAAAATAGTAAATTTAACATATAGACATACCCCAAACTTTATATTAAGCATCCCCATAACAAAAATTTACATAAAAAATCACTTTTGAAATTACTACCCCTGTACCCATTTTTGGTGGTTACGCCCATGAAACTGTTAAAAATAGTAAATTTAACATATAGACATACCCCAAACTTTATATTAAGCATCTCCGTATCAAGAATTCACTTAAAAACCACTTTTATGAGTGTTGCACCCTTACCCATTTTTGGCGGTTACGCCCATGAAACTGTTAAAAATAGTCAAATTAACACCTAGACATACCCCAAACTTTATATTAAGCATCCCCATAACAAAAATTTACATAAAAACAACTTTTGAAATTACTACCCCCGTACCCATTTTTGGCGGTTACGCCCATGAAACTGTTAAAAATAGTCAAATTAACACCTAGACATACCCCAAACTTTATATTAAGCATCCCCATAACAAAAATTTACATAAAAACAACTTTTGAAATTACTACCCCTGTACCCATTTTTGGCGGTTACGCCCATGAAATCGATAAAAAAATTGAAGTTTAACCTATTGGCATACATCAAACATAATATGTGACACGCCCATGTATCAAATTTGCCTAAAAAATCAACCAAAAATTAGTAGTATATAGCCAGTGATTGACCAGGAAGACTCTCATATAAGAAAAAACGGCACCAAAAAATGTGCTTCCATGTACGGGCAGACTCTCATATAAGAATTTATGTGCGGCTGGAAGCACTTTTACGCATCCTTTCACTGGATATATACTACTAATTTTTGGTTGATTTTTTAGGCAAATTTGATACATGGGCGTGTCACATATTATGTTTGATGTATGCCAATAGGTTAAACTTCAATTTTTTTTATCGATTTCATGGGCGTAACCGCCAAAAATGGGTACAGGGGTAGTAATTTCAAAAGTTGTTTTTATGTACATTTTTGTTATGGGGATGCTTAATATAAAGTTTGGGGTATGTCTAGGTGTTAATTTGACTATTTTTAACAGTTTCATAGGCGTAACCGCCAAAAATGGGTACTGGGGTAGTAATTTCAAAAGTTGTTTTTATGTAAATTTTTGTTATGGGGATGCTTAATATAAAGTTTGGGGTATGTCTAGGTGTTAATTTGACTATTTTTAACAGTTTCATGGGCGTAACCGCCAAAAATGGGTAAGGGGGCAACACTCATAAAAGTGGTTTTTAAGTGAATTCTTGATACGGAGATGCTTAATATAAAGTTTGGGGTATGTCTATATGTTAAATTTACTATTTTTAACAGTTTCATGGGCGTAACCACCAAAAATGGGTACAGGGGTAGTAATTTCAAAAGTGATTTTTTATGTAAATTTTTGTTATGGGGATGCTTAATATAAAGTTTGGGGTATGTCTATATGTTAAATTTACTATTTTTAACAGTTTCATGGGCGTAACCGCCAAAAAAAAATGGGTACAGGGGTAGTAATTTCAAAAGTGATTTTTTTAGTAAATTCTTGATACGGGGATGCTTAATATAAAGTTTGTGGTATGTCTAGATGTTAAATTGACTATTTTTAACAGTTTCATGGGCGTAACCGCCAAAAATGGGTACAGGGGTAGTAATTTTAAAAGTTGTTTTTATGTAAATTCTTGATACGGGGATGTTTATTATAAAGTTTGGGGTATGTCTAGCTGTTAAATTTACTATTTTTAACAGTTTCATGGGCGTAACCGCCAAAAATGGGTAAGGGGCAACACTCATAAAAGTGGTTTTTTAGTAAATTTTTGCTATGGGGATGCTTAATATAAAGTTTGGAGTAACCCTAGAGTGTAAATTTACTATTTCTAACAGTTTCATGGGCGTCCCCTCATAAAGGGTCAAGGGGCGTAACAATCATAAATGTGGTATTTTAAGCAAAATCTTGTTTTTCTTAGTGGGTTATGGTAGGAGTGTAACCTACGTGTTTGGTAATACTTTCGTTTAGTAGAGTTATAGCAGGGGACATAACTTTCATGCTTTGCAGTACTTTTCTTAGCAGAGTTGTGACAGGGGCGTGAACTTTAAGTTCATTCTTTCAATGTGGTGTTTTAGTGTGTTTGGCTTTTACTAGAGTTCTATGAATATTTTCAATAATGATTTAGACACAGTCGCAACTATCATCAAGTGCAACATTTTTAGTAAATTGTAATTATTTATTAGGGTTTTCTCAGCTGTATTAAAGACTTTGGTTGATAAGTGGACACTTTTTAGGGTTTTGAGTTCAACTTTTTGGTTATGAGACGAAATTTTAGGGCTTGTTGTTAAATTAGTTGTCTTTTGGAGTAACTTTTTGGACTTTGCATATAAATTGTTGGGTTTTGTGTCTAACTATTTTGAGTTAAGGTTGTCTTTTTGACAAACTTTTGGACTTTGAATGTAACTATTTGGTCTTTTGTGTCTAAATATTCTGAGTTTGGGTTGTCTTTTTGACAAAATTTTGGACTTTGCATATAACATTTATGACTTTCGTGTCTAACTATTCTGAGTTTGGGTTGTCTTTTTGATAAAGTTTTGGCCTTTGTATATAACATTTACGACTTTTGTGTCGAACTAGTATCACTTTGGGACTAAATTTTTAGGGTTTTGAGTTCAACTGTTTGGTTATGAGACGAACTTTTGGGGTTAAGTGTTACATTAGTTGTCTTTTGGAGTAACTTTTTGGACTTTGCCTATAAATTGTTGGGTTTTGTGTCTAACTATTCTGAGTTTGGGTTGTCTTTTTGACAAACTTTTAGACTTTGTATATAATATTTACGACTTTTGTGTCGAACTAGTATCACTTTGGGACTAAATTTTTAGGGTTTTGAGTTCAACTGTTTGGTTATGAGACGAAATTTTGGGGTTAAGTGTTACATTAGTTGTCTTTTGGAGTAACTTTTTGGACTTTACCTATAAATTGTTGGGTTTTGTGTCTAACTATTTTGAGTTTGGGTTGTCTTTTTAACAAACTTTTGGATTTGAATATAACATTTACGACTTTCGTTTTTAACAATTACGACTTTGGGACTAAATTTGTAGAGTTCGTGTTCAACTTTGTGCATATGAGCTGAAATTTTGGGATTAAGAGTTACATTAGTTGTCTTTTGGAGTAACTTTTTGGACTTTGCCTATAAATTGTTGGGTTTTGTGTCTAACTATTTTGAGTTTGGGTTGTCTTTTTGACAAACTTTTAGACTTTGTATATAACATTTACGACTTTTGTGTCGAACTAGTATCACTTTGGGACTAAATTTTTAGGGTTTTGAGTTCAACTTTTTGGTTATGAGACGAAATTTTGGGGTTAAGTGTTATATTAGTTGTCTTTTGGAGTAACTTTTTGGACTTTGCATATACATTTTTGAGCTTTGCATCTAACTATTTTGAGTTTGGGTTGTCTTTTTGACAAACTTTTGGACTTTGCATATAACATTTACGACTTTCGTGTCTAACAATTACAACTTTGGGCCTAAATTTGTAGAGTTTGTGTTCAACTTTGTGAGTATGAACCAAAATTTTAGGGTTTGGAACTAAGTTTTCTTACCTGAAATGATCATCTTTACTGTTGTCTGTCATTCGTTGAAGTGATAAAGATATGGAACTCCAAAGTCTAAGAGCTGAAGTAATCACCTTTAATGATGTATGTCGTTCGTTGAAGTGGGAAACCTTGGTATTAAAGCCTTCAGCGGTCAAAATGAGGTCATAGAACTCTTCTGGAATTGCCTCAGGGGTCAAAACGAGTTCAAGTAACCCACCACCCCGCATTTTTCCCCCACTGCTGACCCGACAGCCACTACCTACGCTTGGGCTAACGCGCTTTTCTGATTGGTTAATCCACCTGTCAGCCATTTCTTCGCCCCGCCTCCTATACTAATACTCTTCTCTGATTGGTTAATCCAGATATCAAGCGATGTTGACCTAGTCACTCGCTTATTGGCTAATTTATTTATTTCTTACCAGGCTATATTTAAACTAGACGGCGTTATAAGTTTGGTTGATTCAAGGAAAGTTACTGTTCACACTAGCGGATTTTTGCACAGTAAGTTGGCTTGTTTTCTCTTAACGTATGTTAAGGCTTATCGATAACAGGTTATATTCGGTGTAGATGATTGAGACTATATTTTACGCTGTAAGTTTGAATGTTTTCTCTTAAAGTATGGTAAGACTTAACGATAACACGTTATTCAACTGTATTGATGTAAAGTAGTTAAGATAAGTAATGTTGAATGTAATGTTCCTTCATTTTTCTTATTGGTTGATTAAAGTATGATATACCAGACAACCGCCATACACCACACATACCACACTAGATGACCTCCATACACCCCTCACGACACAGTAGACGACCTCCATACACCCCTCACGACACACTAAACGCCCTCTATACACCCAATATGACACACTAAACGACCTACATACACCCATCATGACACACTAGACGCCCTCTATACACCCAATATGACACACTAGACGACCGCTATACACCCATCATGACACACTAGACGCCCTCTATACACCAAATATGACACACTAGACGACCTCCGTACACCCATCACGACATACTAGCCGACCTCCATTGACCCATCACGGCACACTAGACGACCCCTATACAACCATCATGACACACTAGACGACCCCTATACAACCATCATGACACACTAAACGCCCTCTATACACCCAATATGACACACTAGACGACCTCCGTACACCCATCACGGCACACTAGACGACCCCTATACAACCATCATGACACACTAGACGACCCCTATACAACCATCATGACACACTAAACGCCCTCTATACACCCAATATGACACACTAGACGACCTCCGTACACCCATCACGACATACTAGCCGACCTCCATTGACCCATCACGGCACACTAGACGACCCCTATACAGCCCTTATTACACACTAGGCGACCTCCATACACCCATCGCTGCGATGAACATATTAGCAAGACAGACTGTATAAACTGTAAGGGTGTTAAAGCATACACCAAACGAACGCCCGGGCTTTTTAAACTAGAGTACGAAGGGACAGCTCTTGTTAGCTTATGTAGTAAGACTTACCATTGTAGTGGGGATTACGATAAAATCAGTTGTAAAGGGTTAAGCAAGCAACACAACAAATTAGATAAAGATATGTTTTTAGAGGTTCTCGCCACGCAAAAGGCCAAGGGTGGGAAAAATGTAGGTTTCAAAGTCTTAAATAATTCCATATTTTCCTACAGTCAAACAAGAAATGCTCTTTCCTATTTCTATATAAAAAGAAAGGTAGCTGATGATAACGTCTCGACTACGCCTTTAGATATTTAACTCTTTACACTACCAGCTTAGCCTAACCAGCAATCTCTAACAGTTTCACCCCGTATGATTCATCGACGCCACATAGCTAAGCAGAGACCCAACTACCTATCTATAAATAAATGTTATCCATGTACTATATATTGACTCACTGTACTGAATATTTTTGTACTGTTATATAATATCAATGTATGTTATACACCTATTGAGATAATAAAAGAATAAAATATATCTTTGTCTTCTGTCTTATATTGATCGTTTTTCATTGATGTTGTATAATCTACTAACCTATCACTATCGCTCAAGTACACCAAGCGCTCCAAAGTCAGCACACACCAGACATAAACAGCGCACTTCCGGGGTCACCGAGACTAGAGGTCAACATCCCGACACGAAATGTCACGGTTAACTCCCCCTGCGCCTACAGTACATTAGGTGCGCCGCGCACCTACTATATATCTTTGTTAATTTAGCGCCTAAATACGGTTTAGTTGGACCCTGGTATACTACTAGTGTCGCCTCAAGCATCGAAACTCAGATGCGAGGCGACATTCCTCACCTTCCCAGGGTAATACCCTGGTACCCATTTCTGCCAACGGCTGGTTCGACCGAGGGGGTATATTTTTTTGTCCCAACCTCGAGTACAATTTACACTGCTCCCAGCGGGAATCGAACACGGGTTGTCCAAACGACGGTAGTCCAGTCGGGTTTCCATTAAATTATGGATTTCCATTCGTTTGCAGTGAAACCGGGGCCTCCGAATAACCATAAACATAACGAGCCGGGCAATATTTAATTCTTGACCTTCCATGTTCTCTTCGAGAAGATTGATCTTATCTATACAGGAAGTGACGTATTACTAGTTCTTCTATTACTGGAATACTCCTCTTCTTCTTTTCTTCTCACGTGGGCAAACAATTTTATCTGTTGTTTCTTTATATAATCTATGGCGGGGGGTTATTCCTAAACTTGTTCTCAGTTCTTCATCTATGATCTTGTCTCTAAGCTGTTTCCTGTCATTCGTCTAACACATTTCATCTCAGTAGCGGTTATTTTTCTTATTGTTCTTGCATCTAGGGTCCAGGACTTTTATTGGTAGCACAACGTTGGGATGAAGATTGTATTGTAGAGTGCCCGTTTTGCCTATATAGTTATTTCCTTGTTGGACAATAGTGGTGATAGCTGTCCAATGATTTGCCAAGCTGTATGTATATTGAGTACATTTCTGCTGTTTGTGAATTGTCGTTGGTCACCAAACTTCCTAGATTTTTGAATTCCTCTACTTGTTTTAGTTGTCTGCCGTCTACAGTTATGTAGTTGTTCCGTTTCTCTTTTGCAACATTCATGACTTCTGTTTTGTTGATGTTGATTTTCATGTTGTATTTTGTGCCTGAGATGTTGAGTTTGTTTAAGTGTTCTTGTAGGTCTTCTATTGTTTCATGTATTAGTACCTGATCGTCTGCAAATACAAGCTCGTTGATCTCCTCTGTCTCTGATGGGTTGGCTAGCTTGCATATATAGTCCATGTATGTAATAAACGGTAGGGGGGATAGTACGCACCGATGTCTTACACCTGATCTAACGTCGAAGTGGTCTGTTCAGTCTGCTGCTGTTCTGACTGTGCAGCTGCTGTTGATGCTGCAATACTATTTCGTCTTTTTGTGCAATACTAGTTCTTCTATTTATGCAATACTTGTTATTCAATTATTGCAATACTAGTTCTATTACTGTAATGCCCGTTCTTCTATTATTGCAATTCTAGTTCTTCTGTTGCTACATCAATAATTAGATTACTGCAATACTAGTTCTTCTATCATTGTAATACTCGTTCTTTTATTACTGTAATGCTTGTTCTTCTATTATTGCATTACTATTTCTTCTATCACTGCAATACTAGTTCTTCTGTTGCAGCATTAATAGTTATATTACTGTATTACTGGTTCTTCTATCACTGCAATACTAGTTCTTCTATTACTATAATACTCACTCTTCTATTACTGCAATACTAGTTCTTCTGTTGCAGAATTAATAGTTATATTACTGTATTACTGGTTCTTCTGTCACTGCAATACTAGTTCTTTTAATACTGTAAAACTAATAGTTCTATTAATGCAATACCAGATCATTTACAGTAGTACTAGGTCTTCTATTAGTGCACACTAGTACTTCTAATTCTGCAATACTAGTTCTTTTATTACTGTAAAAGTTATAGTTCTATTAATGCAATACTAGATTATTTACTATAATACTAGGTCTTCTATTAGTGCACACTAGTTCTTCTATTGCTGCAATACTAGTTCTTTTATATCAAAAAAGTTTATCACTTCAGAAACTTAAAATTTGCGTTTGAAATTGGAAAATAAAACAACGGTACCTATATAAACCCAAAATAAATGCACAAGCCATTTGTTTATTATTGATATCTCTGTTGTTGTGTATTAACTTAGTGTAAAATATAGACTATGTCTGTGATTCTTATGTAATATTTTCACAAAAATTATAACGTTATAGCTCATGCAATGCTTTCGTAATAATTATAACGATATAGCTAATGTGATTCTTGTGTGGTACTTTCACAATAATTATAACGTTGTAGTTCGTGTGATCTTTGTGTGATCTATCTATCTATCTATCTATTGACCTTTCGAGCCGTAACCGGCCCATAGGGCGTAGACCAAGATACACCTTCTCCTATATGAATTTTTGTTCTAGCAGTTTTCTTTTAAAGATATTTTATCAAATCTCGCCATCTGTCTCTGTTCTGTGCAAGCAGTTCTATCTCATTGAGGGAGCCGATTCCTGCTGCTCTTGCCTCTCTCATCAATGTTCTTCTCAGTGTCTCCCTGGGTCTTCCTCTTTTTCTTTTACCTGTTGTTTCCCATATGAGGGCTTGCTTTGCTATTCGATTATTATCTCTTCTCATCACATGTCCAACGTATGACCATCGTCTTTTCTTTATTACTGAAGATATTAGTGGTTGATTGGCGATTTCTCTAATTTCCTCGTTTGTTTTGAATTCGTTCCATTCTATACCAAGTATTTTCCTTAGACATTTATTTTCGAATGCGTTCAACTTTGTTTCTATATCTCTTGTTGTTTTCCAGCTTTCACACGCATACGTAAGGGTTGATAGTACATTTGATTTGAATAGCCTAAGTTTTGTGTTTGTGCTAATGAGTTTTGATTTCCACAACTTTTCAAGGCTTCTGAAAGACATTGCTGCTTTAGCCAGTCTGATTCTAATTTCTTTGCTCGTATCCCCTTCTCGATCAATGTGACTTCCAAGATAGATGAAGTGATCGATCTCTTCTACTGGTTTGTTTTCCATGTATATTTTGTCACTTGTTGGAATTAAACTTTTCATGACTTTAGTCTTTCCATGATTGACCTCAAGCCCAATTTTGCTGGCTATTGATGATAGTTCATTTGTGTTTTCCTGCATCGTTTTTATCTGATTGCTGATGAGAACTATGTCATCAGCAAAGTCCAGGTCCTCCAAATGGTCTCCTTGTATCCATTCGATGCCTTTATTACCAGTGCAGCATTTCTTCATTATGAAGTCCATAACAATTCCAAATAACAAGGGCGATAAAATACATCCTTGTTTAACCCCAGTTTCTATTGGGAAACATTCGCTCAGTCCTTCCTCTGTTCGAACTGCACATGTGTAACCATCATACATGTCTTTGATAATATTTATGATTTTTGATGGTAAGCCATATTGCTTCAGAATTTTCCACAAAGAATCTCTATGAATACTATCAAATGCTTTTTTGAAGTCGATGAAGTTAAGTACAAAAGGTTTTTGCTTTTCAATGTGTTCCTCCAATATAAGTCGTAGAGTGAAAATGTGGTCAAGACAGCTTCTCCCTTTTCTAAACCCAGCCTGTTCTTCACGCATTACTGTATCTATTGAATCCTTTATTCTATTTAGGATGATTTTACAGAATAATTTTGAGGCAACTGACAAAAGTGTCACGCCTCTCCAATTGTTACAATCTCTAAGATTGCCCTTTTTTGGGATCTTAACAATGATTCCTTTTTTCCATTTATGAGGCGTCTTCTCTGTTTTCCAAATGATGTTGAACATTTTTTGGAGATGTATTAAATTATGGCTATCAATTGCCTTGAGGATCTCAGCTGTTAACTTATCCTCTCCAGCAGCCTTGTTATTGGTCATTAGCTTTAAGGTGGTTTCTATTTCGCTCAAGGTGAAGTCATCTAAATTTACATCTAATTCTGCTGCTGGTGTTTCAGCTTCAAAATCTATTAAACTGTGAGGTAGTGGACGGTTAAGAATTTCTTTGAAGTGTTCCGCCCAACGGGCTTTTATGTCTGCGCTTGTTGTTAGCATTAATCCAGATTTGTCTAGAATTGGTGTTCCACTGGATGTATAGGTGTTTGTCAGCATCTTTTGTACAGTATAAAGAGTTCTGCTGTCTCCTGTAATTGCAGCTGTCTCTGCTTTCTCTGCCAAGTTGTCTATATAAGCTCTTGTATCTCTTCTTGCCGAACTTTTCACTTTGTTGTCTAATTCTTTGTATGTTGCTTTTGCCAGAACCTTTCCAAGATCTGTCTTTACATTAGTCATGGCTCTCTTCGCTTCTCTTCTTTCTTTGATGTATTTCCATGTGGTGTCTGAGATCCAAGCTCGTTTTTCCATTTTCTTCAGTCCAGCACTTGCTTCTGCTGCTGATACTTTCTTTGTGTGATACTTTCACAATAATTATAACGTTGTAGCTCATGTGATCTTTGTGTGATACTTTCACAATAATTATAACGTTATACCTCATGTGATCTTTGTGTGATACTTTCACAATAATTATAACGTTGTAGCTCATGTGACTCCTGTGTGATGCTTCTAAAATAATTATAACGTTGCAACTCATGTGATTCCTGTGTGATACTTTCACAATAATTATAACGTTGTAGTTCATGTGATCCTTGTATGATAATTCCCTAATAATGATAATGCTGTAGCTCATGTGAGTCTTGTGCGATACTTTCACAATAATTGCAACGTTATAGCTCATGTGATCTTTGTGGGATGCTTTCACAATAATTATAACGTTGTAGCTCATGTGATCCTTGTGTGATACTTTCACAATAATTATAACATGTAGCTCATGTGATCTTTGTGGGATGCTTTCACAATAATTATAACGTTATAGCTCATGTGATCTTTGTGGGATGCTTTCACAATAATTACAACGTTATAGCTCATGTGATCTTTGTGGGATGCTTTCACAATAATTATAACGTTGTAGCTCATGTGATCTTTGTGTGATACTTTCACAATAATTATAACGTTGTAGCTCATGTGATCTTTGTGTGATACTTTCACAATAATTATAACGTTATACCTCATGTGATCTTTGTGGGATGCCTTCACAATAATTATAACGTTGTAGCTCATGTGATCTTTGTGGGATACTTTCACAATAATTATAACGTTGTAGCTCATGTGATCGTTGTGTCATACGTTCGCAAAAACGATAACGTTATAGTTCATGTCATCTTTGTGTGATACTTTCACAATACTTAAAGACGTAGCCAGGGCCAGATGTAGACTTGGCGAGATCCTAAATTGACTAAACTAAGACTTTGATGTCCAACGTTAAAAAAAAAAAATTAACACCAGAAGGTCTCTATAATAGACCATAATATAAACAAATTTGAGGCCTCCTTTAATTGTAATATAAACACATTTGAGGCTTCCTTTAATTATAATATAAACAAATTTGAGGCCTCCTTTAATTGTAATATAAACAAATTTAAGGCTTCCTTTAATTATAATATAAACAAATTTGAGGCTTCCCTTAATTGTAATATAAACAAATTTGAGGTCTCCTTTAAATGTAAAGACCCTAGGCTACCATTATATAGACTAGGTATAAATCCGGCCCAGGTTGTTGCTTAAATTTTAACAACTTAAATGAATGAGTTTTTTTTTTAATGATACCACGACATATAAACTAAATCGTAAGGGAGATAATTCTACAATTTTGCAAAACTACGTTGTACAAAAAAAAATGTTGAGAATACCATGGACAGCTAAGAAAAATAATAAAAACGTTCTGAAAGAGGCCAAAGCAAAAAGATAGCTAATTTCCAATATTAGGAAGAAACAATCATGATTTTTTTGGCCAAGCAATGAACAGGGAGCTGAAATATATTGTGACAGCTGGGAAAATTGAGGGCCGAAGAGATGAGGGAAGCAAAGAGAAAAGATACCAGACAGCTTAAGAGAATGGCTTGGCGAAAGGTCAACAACAGAAATGATGAATAACTGTCGAGATCGAAAGATGTGGAGAGACATGATCACCTACGCCAGCACGCATGGTAAGTAAAAGTAAAGTACCCCCCGTCACGCCAAGTGGCGTATAGGGAAATATGGTGTTAGTGACCCTATATTTTACAGACCTTCAGCACATGATTTTTTGGGGTAATGTGGTCGGTATTACGCCCGTGCTGATTTTACTTTCCCAGAAAAAATCCGGTACCCATTTTAAGGCTGGGTGAACCCGGAGCCGTCGGTTGGGATCGAACCCTACCCCTTGTCCGTAGTAGTCCAGTTCACTAACCACTGAGCTATCGCGGCTCCTACTAATTTTTAGGGAATTAGTAAAACCCAGGTGTCCTCGCCAGGATTACGAACCCCGGCTGTTGCCGTGGTAAGCCAACCGCCTATCGATTGCGCTAACCGGACACCCAGCACGCATGGTACTTAATAATAATGACGTTATATGCGTCTTTTTATTTTCATCTGAAAGTCGCATTTTAAATATAATTGTATACATTTTGTATCATTTATGGATGAAGATGTCCTGAGCCTTGTACATTCCACTCATTCTTAAAACTGAT
>JAVIAB010000008.1:43528596-43553596 GCA_032433765.1 Megaustenia siamemsis | reverse complement strand
TATATTATCTGGTCCAGGAGCTTTGCCTGCTTTCATATTGCGCAAGGCGTCTTCCACTTCTTCTCTGAGTATTTCTGGTCCTTCTTAATTATCCTTAATATTTACTTCCGTTCGTTCATCATTATAAAGATCTTTAATGTATTCTGTCCATCGTTCCCTTATGTTTTCTTGATCAATCAACAGTTCTCCTTCTTCCTTTGATCTTAGACATCCAGTTTTTGATTGCGTTTTTCTTTCTGTTAATTCCTCAATTTGTTTGTATATAGCTTTAGCATCTCCTTTTTGTTGCATTTCAATCTCTTTGCATCTCTCTTTTAGCTATATTTCTTTTGCATCATTGCATTTTATTACAATTTCTTTACTTAATCTCTTATACTCATCTTTATTTTCTTTATTTCTTCTTCTTGTTTCCATTAGCTACAAAATGTCATCTGTCATCCATTTATTTCTTGAATTTGTCCTCACTGGTGGTATGAACTCTTTTGATGTTTGTTGCATTGACTCTTTTAGCATTTCCCACTGTTCATCAATGCTTTGTATCTTCTCTATTGCATTGTTCCGGTTCTGAATTGTGTTTTTATATTTGTCTTGCAGCTTCTTGTCTGATTTTTAGTTAATCTAAATTTAACTTGATGTTAACGGAGGCTCGTTTTGTTGTTTTTAATTTTACTCTAAGCTTTCCCACAACTGGTACAAGATCACTGTTGCAATCTGCCCCTGGTCTAGTTTTCACACACACCAGACTGTTTCTAAATCTGTTGCTTATCATTATATAATCAATTTGATTACGTGCGTTGTCCCCTGGGCTTTTCCATGTCCACAGACCTCTTGGATGTTGCTTAAACCAGGTGTTTCCTATCATCATGGTGTGTGTTCTTGCCCAATCAATAAGTTTCTCACCCCTTTCATTCCTCTCGCGTAAGCCATAATGCCCAACTACTTCCTCAACTCTTTCCTTTCCTACTTTTGCGTTAAAATCCCCTAGAACTATGGTGTTTTCATTTATGAAGTGCCTCATTTAACTCGTAAAATTTATTAAATTGTTTCCTCTAGACTGTCTGCTGTTGGTGCATAAATTTGTATAAGATTTATGTCTATTGGCTTTCCATTCAATTACACTAAAAGGACTCAGATATTGGGTAAAAGCCTTTCACTGTTCTTGCTCTTTCTGCATTCAAGATGATACCTACTCCTCTTTGGTGTTCAGTACCTCCAGAATAGATTATTTTATGTTTATCAGAATACATTTCCCCTGATCCGGTGTATCTCATTTCACAAAGTCCTAGTAATTGTAAACCCATTCTTTTCATTTCTTGTATGATGTTTTCTAGTTTACCCTTCTGCATGAGTGTTCTCACATTCCAAGTACCTATCTCTAGAGTTTGTTTTATCTTTATTTTGCTTACAGTAGCTTGATGACGATCGGGTATCACCTGTAGCACATGATGTCCCCTACCGAACGAGGGTTTTCCATTGGAATCCCCCTTAACGTTGTTGTCGTTATTTCTATCATTGTGGCGATTCATGATTGTACAAAGAAGTTACGACGGTGGTTTTCTGTTGCCTTCCGTCGGTTTGTTTACGGTTGGCTCCGCTAGCCTTTGACTAAAAAGTCTCACCCACAAGGCAGTGGGGTTGTTTTACTTCAGGGTACCCTTCCTTAGCCTTTTACTCTTCAGAGCTTACCTGCAAGGCAGCCACAGGTTGTACTGTTTACTGCATACAGTAGCAGGTAAAATTATCCGACCTGACAATATTATAATATGCATTTAGTTATAATTGTAAGATGAGTAGAATGTAGCATTTCCAGTAATAAAAAAAAAAAATTTAAAGAGCCCTGTCATGCCAAGTGGCGTATAGGGAATATTGTGCTAGTGGCCATAAATTCTATAAACCTTCAGCACATGATTTTTTGGGTAATGTGGTCGGTATTACACCCGTGCCGCTTTACTTTCCCATGAAAAAAAAATCCGGTACCCATTTAAGGCTGGGTGAACCGGAAGCCGTCGTTTGGGATCGAATCCTACCCTTTGTCCTTTGTAGTCCAGTTCACTAACCACTGAGCTATCGCGGCTCCCTAGCATTTCCATTACCGTAACTAAAATGTTATTTTGTTATTTGAACAACAATGCAGCTATGATAGGCACGCACATAGCGTGTTTTATCATTTATTGCTGTACTGTTGAGCTGTGTGATCTAATTGGTGGCAGTTCGGGGGGGGGGGGGGGGGAAGATCATAATAATGTGGTCCCATATAACACTGTATGTTGTGTGCGAAATGTTACCCAAACAGGAAACACATTATGTGGAGACAGACTAACTGCCGTCTGCCGATGTGACATATAGATGTGATGTTAAACCTTTGGTTTGGGAATATAGAGATATTATATATATATGTTTGTGTGTTCCTGGTTTAAATCGCACTTTATCTATGGTTTTCTTTGTAACATACAGGAGGTAGGTGCTGAATATTTGTGTGGTGTGTGTGTGTAGTGTGTGTGCTCAAATATGTATTGCGTTTAGATACGTCTTGCTTCAAGATTTCCGAAACATGCGCTGTATATGTTACTATGTAAGTGTATATATGCTCGTGTATGTATGTAAGTGTGTGCCCGTGTGTGTGTTATTTTTAATCTTATCTATACCGCCTTTCCTAGCTGGTCTGTGCTCAATCATTTTATGCATCGATTGCTTGCGTCTGTCTGTTTATGGTGTGATCGGTCAGAATTCTAAGTAATTCATTGTGTTCTTCCTTCCTTTCTCATTTCTCTTTCAGCATCGAGGAGAGATATAATTTGCGGTCTTTTGCTCTTCTGTTTGCCTCTGCTGCTGTTATGTTTCCTAGTGCTTCTAATATTCCGTCAATCCTTTTTTTTTCATGGTCGGCCGTTGGGTATGGTGTTCTCACAACGTTTATTGAAGGCTCATTGTGTTTTGATCTTTCTGCCTTGTCACATGGCCAAACTTTTAAATCTGTTCTTTCTTTATATATTCTATGGCGGTAATTATTCCTAGCTTTTTTTTCTCAGTTCTTCATTTCTATTCTTATCTATCAGGCTCCTTCCTGTCATTCGACAAACACATTTCATCTCGGTGGTGGTTATTCTTATTGTTCTTGCATCTAGGATCCAGGACTGCCATCGGTAGCACAACGTTGGAATGAAGATTGTATCGTACAATGTCCATTTTGCCTCTAGAGCTATTCCCTTGTTCGACAATAGTTGTGATATCAGTCCAATGATTTGAGAAGCTGTGTTGCAACTTGGGTCTATTTCTGCTGTTTGTGAATTGTCATTTGTCACTAGATTTCCTAGGTCTTTAAATTCCACTACTTGATTTATTTGTCTGCCTTCTATAGTTATGTTGATATTCTGTTTCTCTGTTCTTTCTGTTTCTGTTTCTCTAGATAATTAGAAACATAAAGTATGTATTTCCTTCTTCAGTGATCAGCTATTACCGTGTATTTAGATATTAGACCAGCTTGGGTCACGAACAAGACAATTCGTTTTAGGTCTCCACAGGTTACTAATAACTTATCATGCATGTTCGTTTCTGTGGGCCACATTTGTATTCTTAGGGTGTTAAGAGTGCCACAGTCCTGTAGGATATACTCTGAAGTTTGTCGGTATGTTCCGCAGTCGCATGATGCTGTTAGTGATGTCCTGTGTAGGCGTGATCTGAGACCACTGTGGTCTTTTCTGAGTCTAAATATCTTGATCTGAGACCACTGTGGTCTTTTCTGAGTCTAAATATCTTGATCTGCTCGTGGCTGCTAACTTTGCTTGAGATTTCTGTGTTACTGCTAATATTTTCCTTATAGCTTTCTCCATTATTATTTCTTTGCTTATTTCAGGATTGCCTTTATTTCTTTGAGGGTTTGGGGTTGGTTGGACTTTTGAAGGCTCCCATCTGCTTTTGCGAGTCCATCTGGTTTCTCGTTTCCATGGATGTCACAATGTGCTGGTATCCACTGCAGGACTAGTTCTGTCTTTTCTTATAGCGAACATATGTTGTTCTTTATTTTCTGAATGGACCTGGCCGTGTTTCAAGCTTGACATCGCTTATATCACTTACAAATCAGGAGTTATGTGTAAATCTATGTCCTTGCGAAACCATTCGTCTTCGGGGGACCTCTTTTGATGATCATCTTCTGCTGCGAAGCTCTGTATAAAGAGTTCCCTGCTAACAGATCAATGTAAGGGTGTCTCTCTCGCTACACAACACAGCATTTCGTTAATGGTTTTACCACGAATGAGAATGTTGCAAAGAATTTTGAAGCGGTCTTACTCCGTTTTGTAAGAAATGTGACGTTTATGGAACTCTACAGTCTACGAATACTCTCGAATACTTTAGTCATCGGGCGAACGTAAGCAGTATAGTTTATAACAATATTTAATTGACTTATAGTTTATAACGATATTTAATTGACGTATAGTTTATAACGATATTTAAAGTGATGTATAGTTTAGTAACGATGATAAAGTGATGTAAAGTTTATAATGATATTAAGTGATATATAGTTTATTACGATATTTAAGTGATGTATAGTTTATGAAGATATTTAAGCGATATAAAGTTTATAACAATATTTAAATGATGTAAAGTTTATAACAATATTTAAGTGATGTAAAGTTTATAACGATATTTAAGTGATGTATAGTTTGTAACAAAATTTAAATGATGTAAAGTTTATAACGATATTTAAGTGATGTAAAGTTTATAACGATATTTAAGTGATGTAAAGTTTATAACGATATTTAAGTGATGTAAAGTTTATAACGATATTTAAGTGATGTAAAGTTTATAACAATATTTAAATGATGTAAAGTTTATAACGATATTTAAATGATGTAAAGTTTATAACGATATTTAAATGATGTAAAGTTTATAACAATATTTAAGTGATGTAAAGTTTATAACAGTATTTAAGTGATGTAAAGTTTATAACAATATTTAAGTGATGTAAAGTTTATAACGATATTTAAGTGATGTAAAGTTTATAACGATATTTAAGTGATGTAAAGTTTATAACGATATTTAAGTGATGTAAAGTTTATAACAATATTTAAATGATGTAAAGTTTATAACGATATTTAACAGAGTTGGTGGGTAAGTAAAAAGTTTATGACGTGCTGAGTCTCTTGAAATGACAATCAGTTTGCCCCGCAAAGCACGGAACATAATGTTGATATGCTGCTATTCATATTGTGTTTGTAATTTGTTTGTGACTGTTTTCGTCTGCTTGTCTTAGCATATAAATTGTGAATTATTTATATTTTTGTTTTGTTCTTCACTGTTTGACGTTACAGACGTGTTTAAGTGTTGAAGAATGTGTATGCATCCCACGGTGCAATGTCCAATCTAAAACTTGTGTTTCGAGCAGAAACACAAACATTAAAGAAGACAACAGAAAGACAACTGAATAGGCAGAATAATTGTAAGGATTGGGTCGGTCGAAAAGAAAACCAATAAGGGAAGCTTTGAGGTCATTGAAAATAATGACATAACAATCGTATACAATTCCTGCAAAATTAATATACGAGTAGTGTGTATGTGGAGGGGGAGGGGTGGGTGTGTGGAGGAGGATGAGGTGGGTGTGTGTGTGGTGTGTGCGTGGTGCTTGTGTAAGATACATACAAGTGTACTAAAAGTCATTTTTGGAGGGAAATATACAAGAGGAGGAAATATAAAAGAGGAGGAAATATAAAAGATGAGGAAATATAAAACATGAGGAAATATAAAAGAGGAGGAAATATAAAAGATGAGGAGATATAAAAGATGAGGAAATATAAAAGAGGAGGAAATATAAAAGATGAGGAAATATAAAAGAGGAGGAAATATAAAAGATGAGGAAATATAAAAGATGAGGAAATATAAAAGAGGAGGAAATATAAAAGATGAGGAAATATAAAAGGTTTAAAAAGTAGAGACATGCAAATATTGAAGCTGACTGAATATACCAAGATGTGGACGGAGGAATCATTCAGAGTACACAATGAAGGTAAGATATGTTTAATCCAGACCTCCCAGCGGTCATAGATTGCGTCCCTGTCTCCCTGAAGATTTTGTCACCGGTTTGTTGATTTCACAGAACGTGCGCGATGCGTTGTGTTATATGTTCCTGAATGTGTAGACCAGGTGTGTTAATTTATATCCATATGTGCCTGAGTAGACAGATGTGGATATTGATTTTTTTGCGTGCATGTATGTGTCACATTGTGTGTTAAGCCAGGTAGATTTGACTTTTAGTTCTCGAAAAAAACCAGCTTTATGTGCCAGAAATACGTTTTTCTTTTTTTGGAATGGTCTAGAAGCGTTCCGGTAAACTTTCAAGATTCAGCTGTCACTGAACTTCACAAAACATGCTGCGGTGTTCTTGTTGTTATTTTTTTTTTTAATGTGTATTTATATTTGATAAATGTAACATAAATGTAATACTATTGTATAATTTGAAATGACGTTCTAGAGTAGTCAAACTTCGATGCGGATTCGACACAAAAAATGATGAATAAATTCTATAAATCCATTCGATAAATGTAAGTACACCAATGTTTCAGATAGATACCTGGTATATTAGGATTCTCTGGGGGGTTTTTTGTTAAGTATATTTGTGAGTATATGTTCGTGTTTTTGTTTGTTAAATATATTTGTTAAATATATTTGTGAGTATATGCTCGTGTTTTTGTTTGTTAAATATATTTGTGAAATATATTTGTGAGTATATGCTCGTGATTTTGTTTGTTAAATATATTTGTGAGTATATGTTCGTGTTTTTGTTTGTTAAATATATTTGTGAGTATATGTTCGTGTTTTTGTTTGTTAAATATATTTGTGAGTATATGTTCGTGTTTTTGTTTGTTAAATATATTTGTGAAATATATTTGTGAGTATATGTTCGTGTTTGTGTGAAGAAATAACAAATAATATGGTTAAGCTGCATAACAAGACAGAGTCTTGATTTGATCAGCCATTTTCATTCATTAGAGA
The DNA here is from genome assembly GCA_032433765.1 of Megaustenia siamemsis. Lineage (NCBI taxonomy): Eukaryota > Metazoa > Mollusca > Gastropoda > Stylommatophora > Ariophantidae > Megaustenia > Megaustenia siamemsis. The sequence goes on along the minus strand of JAVIAB010000008.1, from coordinate 43,546,609 downwards.
TAAGCACATATATATGTTAATTAACATATTAAATACTGCGCAGACGTGAATAGAGCTGCAGAAAACATATAAAATAATATAAAATAAAATAAACATAAAATTATATTAAGCAGCGAAACCTATAGAGAGACGAGAGAAAATAAGACATTTCAGCAAAAACAGTCATCAGGTACAAAACAAGAAATATTTGTACAAAAACAAATATAATAGGAATCCACATAAATTTGTGTGTATTATATATATATATATATATATATATGTATATATATATATATATATATATATATATATATATATATATATATATATATATATATTCATTCATTGCTTGTCTACTCTTCTACTTTTATCATATTTTTTTTCATAATATAACTACCAGTATGATCGTATGAATGTACAGTGTATATGTATATGTGAATATGGGGGTTTGGCTTTCAACTCTTTAATAACCAACTATATCTTTATGTGTTAGCCTACAGATGCATACAGAGAATATATCTTCCGATATTATAAAAAAGAAACGAGACATTTAATGGCCTATCGTGACAAGATATTTGTTTCAAGCCAAGATGCACACAGCCCTCAACAAACGCTACACAAATAAGAGATATTCTCTAAAAATAAATAAATAGAAAATACGATGAACGTTATGAAACGTAACATACGAACAAGCCAACCACAGATAAAAATATAACAAATTAAATCCACCCTCTACACCTAAAGGCAAGTAAGAAAGGAACGAAAGAAGAAGGTATGTATATATTATTGCTGTACTTGCTTAACACGTCTATATTTCGGTGCGAAATGTTAAACAAAAGGTCAGAACTTCATTTGAAAGAAAAAGACAGGTTATAGCTATGAAATGGTAGAGAAAACAGATTCAAGAGAATGTACTAAACGACCGTGCCGTTATTAACAGCCATAGAAAGTCTGCCATACAGAAACAAGCCAGCACAACAAACTATGGGAACAACGAAAGATCTCAAGTGTACAGTTTGAAAGGAAAGAAGGACGGGAAAGGAAAGAAAGGAGGGAAAGTAAATAAGTGAAAGGAAGGGAAGAAAAGAAAAGGGAGGGAAGAGAGGAGCTTGTTGCATAAGGAAGGAAGTATCGAAGTAAAAAATAAAGAAAAGAGGCATGCAAGTCACTTTGGAAATAACCGGCAATATCTGTCTCATTGTGGTCCCCACTCTCTCCCTCCCGTCTCCCCTGCAGATTATGTTATAATGCTCGTACGGAGAACTGCTTGATCTCGAGGCAAGACGCCGGCATCGAGACAGAGAGGTTTTCTGCTTCCTCTTTCCTTACTCATCTGCCTTTCAGCGTCGAGGGGAGATATAATTTGCGGTCTTTTGCTCTTCTGTTCATGTTTCCTATTGCTTCTAATATTCCATCGACCCATCTTTTTCGTGGTCGACCCTTGGGTCTGGTGTTCTCACAACGTTTGTTGAAGGCTCGTTGTGTTGTGTTTTGTTCTTTCTGCCTTGTCACGTGGCCAAACCATTTTATCTGTTGTTTCTTTATATAATCTATGGTGGGGGCTATTCCTAGCTTTTTTCTCAGTTCTTCATTTCTGATCTTATCTCTCAGACTGTTTCCTGTTGACAGAGAGGTTGTGAATTCAAATCCCGGCTGAACCGGTTGGGATTTTTATTTACGATTTCTCTCTGCGGCAACTACCCTTGGTTTCAATAACGAGGGCCGGCTTGAAACGTTGGTTTCTTATCAATGGTGACAATATGAGTACGTCCGAAGACGGAGTTATCTGCCTGTGCAGCGAGGGACCCCTGTGCACACGACTGCCAGGAAAAAAAAATACCTGGTTAACACGCACATTTCAGTTCTCAGTCTCTAGGGACTTCACCAAAGGTGAAAGCTGGTCATCATCATCATTAAGTGCCGTCTCCGCGTCGAGGGTTGGCTACCATGGAGCGCCATTCCACTGTCTCTTGCTTTGATGGTGCAGACTGTCACAGGTTGACTTGTCCATCTTTTGATGTTACTCGTCCATGTTAGTCTTGGTCTGCCTCTGCCTCTTTTACCTTGCATGTTCCCTTCCCATATTACTTTTTTATTAGGCTGTTGTGTCTTTTAACATGCCCCAAAAATTTCATTTGTCTTGTTCTAATTGTGTTTAGTAGTTCTCTTTTAATTTTTGTTAGAATTTCTCTTGGCTTTCTTTGGAATGTTACGTGATGAGGTTAAGTAAAAGAAAGCTGGTAAACACACAAAAAAAAAGAGAAAAAAAAAAATTGCTCGTACGCAAGTCCCGAAGTTTTCAAACGTATTCATCAGTTTGTGTTCATTGAAAAAGAGTCGCTTTATTTCTCGTTCTGCCTCAGTGGCTGAACTCGGCAACATTTCAACTCAGTTTATCTGTCAAATCTCTCATGTTTGCCACATAAAAACTTGCAGATTGCCCAATCTGAGCTATCATTTCCACTGATACACTTCGTGGCATCTAATTCTCTACAAAGCTTATTGCTGAAGAGTTCCTGGATTTTATTTTTGTCTTTTGAATGGTCAACACACACGTCAAGTTGATGCAGCTAAAAGAAAAGGTACCCGCCCTTTGGTTTAGGATAATAAGGCCACCAATACACCGTTTTCAATACAGAGAAATGGTATACAACGATATTACACATGTCATACAGAGAAATGGTATACAACGATATTACACATGTCATACAGAGAAATGGTATACAACGATATTACACATATCATACAGAGAAATGGTATACAACGATATTACACATATACAGAGAAATGGTATACAACGATATTACACATATACAGAGAAATGGTATAGAACGATATTACACATATACAGAGAAATGGTATAGAACGATATTACACATATACAGAGAAATGGTATACAACGATATTACACATATACAGAGAAATGGTATAGAACGATATTACACATATACAGAGAAATGGTATAGAACGATATTACACATGTCATACAGAGAAATGGCATAGAACGATATTACACATGTCATACAGAGAAATGGTATAGAACGATATTACACATGTCATACAGAGAAATGGCATAGAACGATATTACACATATACTGAGAAATGGTATACAACGATATTACACATATACAGAGAAATGGTATACAACGATATTACACATATACAGAGAAATGGTATACAACGATATTACACATATACAGAGAAATGGTATAGAACGATATTACACATATCATACAGAGAAATGGTATACAACGATATTACACATATCATACAGAGAAATGGTATACAACGATATTACACAGATACAAAGAAATGGTATACAACGATATTACACATATACAAAGAAATGGTATACAACGATATTACACATATTATGCAGAGAATTTATCACCAAGAAGAAGTGTTCGAAAGAATCGGTCGATCCACTGGACCAATAGAAGGGGAGAGGCAAATAATTGCAGTTCAGCGGTAAAGCTGGTAGCAAGGTGTCAGTAATGGGGTTTAACGTACACTCCTACAAGGTATGGTGACAGCTTTACTAAAAAAAATTAATACAACAAAATACTTACGTTTCAGTCTACATGCAACCATCTTCAGAAAACGAGAATAACACCAACAAACAATGAAATACAGATAAATTCAACTTCATCTAGGATGAGCGGGACAGGTAAGTCAAGGTACAAATAAGGATCAATACAAGACTTATTGTCCATAATAAAAGAGAGGAAATTGATCATGTATTGACACGCCACACGATCCCCAGATCTTGCCAAAACAATTCTGCAAGACACAGTACCAGGAAATAGAAGACAGGGAGGACAAAAGAAAAAATAGGTGGATAACATCAGAGAGTGGATAGGAATATCTTTTGCTGTATCGAAGGAAGCTACACTAAACCGCAACGATTGGAAGCAAATTGTGAAAATATCATCTATGATCGAGCAGCATCTATGATCTGCTGCTACAGCTGCTGCTATGATCGAGCAGCATCTATGATCTGCTGATACAGCTGCTGCTATGATCGAGCAGCATCTATGATCTGAAAAAATCTTTAAAAACATCACAGAGATGCCAGGCTTAAACATTAATGGAAAGATAATAAATAACCTTAGATATGCTGATGATACTGTTCTACTAGCAGAAAATCCTAAAGACCTACAACAATTGCTTAATGTGATAAACATAACAAGCAAAAAATATGGACTAGAAATGAATATCAACAAGACTAAAACTATGATCATAAACAAAGAAAATTCTCAAGACCTACAAATAAATATCAAAGTTGAAGGAATACACCTGGAGACAGTTTAGAACTACAACTACCTAGAACATACAATAACCAGTGATGGTAAATGTAAAACTGAAATAAACAAATGAATAAGTATGGCAAAAAGTAACTTTAATGCCATGAAAAGTATACTAATATCAAAACAAATAACACCAGGGCTAGAACTAAGAATAGCAAAATGTTGCATCTTCTCAATATCCTACTAAAGGTAATCTTGGACGGGAAAATACAAGGTAAAAGAGGCAGAGGCAGACCAAGATTAACATGGACGACTAACATCAAAAGATGGACAGGTCAGCCTATGATAATCTGCACCATCAAAGCAAGAGACAGATTGGGATGGCGCTCCAAGGTAGCCAACCTTCAATGCGGAGACGGCACTTAATGATGATTTGCATCTATAATCATAAGATGCCCTAATGACCTACAAGTAAAGTAAAAAGTACCACGGTCACGGCTAGTGGCGTATAGGGAATATGGTGTTAGTGACCATACATTTTACAGACCTTCGGCACATGATTTTTAGGGTAATGTGGTCGGTATTACGCCCGTGCCGCTTTACTTTCCCAGAAAAAAAAATGTGATACCCATTAAAGGCTGGGTGAACCTGGAGGCCGTCGATTGGGATTGAACCCTACCTCTTGTCCTTTTTAAGCCAGTTCACTAACCACTGAGCTATCGCGGCTCCCAACGACCGACAAGGTTAAGGGATAATTGATTGAATTGTCTAAAAAATATGCAAAACTGTTTCGGTAATTAAAGAGTTAAATGTTTGTCGTCATTTAGAGACATATATTAGGAATATACAACAAATGTTTGATCTTTTGTAGGTATGAAACGTCATTTTAGGCAGGTTACTATATGAAGTAATAATAATCAATGTTGGATGTTTATAAGAATAGCTATACTGCAAGGTTCGGTACTTTATCTGTATGAAAGGTAAAGGACACGGGTCTGGGATAAAGGTCGTGAACCCAAGTTATAGGTCAAACATTGTATTGTAGTTAATTACGGACGTTAATAGCTCGACAGTTCAAGGAAAACAACAATGTTGCATGGAAGGTTATTGTTTGTGACGTGTCGAAATTTGGCGTCCCAGACAACAGGGGGAGCCAGCGCTAAGTAAACAGTTTAATTTATTTGTTGTCCAATAGATGGCGTTGGTAGTGAGGGTCTTAGGTAGCGTGGAAGTTAATGAATTGGAGTGTTAAACATATTATTGAATAAAACATACATTAGACTATTCCGGGCTGTCTGAAGAGTTTTGTTCTTTTTTTGTCATAATTATCTTCGATTTTGATAAAGCTTTTTTATTTTTTTTTTGTCAACAGCACATTGTGGTATTTGTGATTTCGACCAAATGTATCCGACCTTGACACTGCATTCTTTGTTGGGGATGTTTTGCGTTTCATCACATGTCTAGGATGGGAATACCTTTTTTTCCCGAACCACCACGAGAAAATAGAGTCTTGATATGTTGCTTGCTGTCTCATTACAGCAGCTATCATCTCACCCTATATTCATTCATGTTTCCTATGAAAATCTGCACCATCAAAGCAAGAGACAGAGTGGAATGGCGCTCCATGGTAGCCAACCTTCGATTGCAAAGATGCTCCGGTCCTTTCTGTCTTTGGCGAAGAATTTATGATGGTAATACCGATGGTGCCAGACAATAGTTCTGTAAACAGTACAGACATTGAACCTCAGATGATGGTCATAGCAGTCGTGGTCATAGCAGTCATGGTCATAGCAGTCATGGTCATAGCAGTCATGGTCATAGCAGTCATAGTCATAGCAGTCATGGTCATAGGAGTCATGGTCATAGCAGTCATGGTCATAGCAGTCATGGTCATAGCAGTCATGGTCATAGCAGTCATGGTCATAGCAGTCATGGTCATAGCAGTCATGGTCATAGCAGTCGTGGTCATAGCAGTCATGGTCATAGCAGTCGTGGTCATAGCAGTCATGGTCATAGCAGTCATAGTCATAGCAGTCGTGGTCATAGCAGTCGTGGTCATAGCAGTCGTGGTCATAGCAGTCATGGTCATAGCAGTCGTGGTCATAGCAGTCATGGTCATAGCAGTCATAGTCATAGCAGTCGTGGTCATAGCAGTCGTGGTCATAGCAGTCGTGGTCATAGCAGTCGTGGTCATAGCAGTCATAGTCATAGCAGTCGTGGTCATAGCAGTCGTGGTCATAGCAGTCGTGGTCATAGCAGTCATGGTCATAGCAGTCGTGGTCATAGCAGTCGTGGTCATAGCAGTCGTGGTCATAGCAGTCATGGTCATAGCAGTCGTGGTCATAGCAGTCGTGGTCATAGCAGTCAATGTGTAATTGATCAATGGAGGCTTTTTGAATGAGAACACGAGAGCGCGTGTACAAATAAATTCTAATTTTGTAGGAATGTGTAATCAACTCTGAAACGAATAAGACAACCAACAGCTTGTATAATGTAGGAAGGAGATGCATGCACAACTAATGCTTTCAGAAATAGTTTTAAATTAACCAGATATAGTTCAGGTTCTTTGAAAGTTAAAAAATGTAATGCAGATCAGCATATGTCAATTAACAGTTTTGTTGATGACATTTTGATAATGTTTGCTCTCTGGTAGAATATATTCGAAAAGGGGAGAGCAAAATGTCATCTTCTGTCATTGAAAGTTGTCAAGACCTTGCATGTGGACTTTGTAGGACAATAACAAAGTTCCTCCATTTCGAACGATCCGTGATCATCTTTCACAGAGTGCCCGTGTCTGGTTCACACTTTTCATCTTAGTTTCCTCTTTCTTTGGACATGTTGTCCTTTGATTGATTCCCTTTGTCTTCCCCACGAAGTACAGTGTATGGCAGCTCGTTTTCCTGTTACTTGTTTTCCTGTTCCTTGTTTTCCTGTTACTTGTTTTCCTGTTACTCGTTTTCCTGTTACTTGTTTTCCTTGTTTCTCGTTTTCCTGTTACTTGTTTTCCTGTTACTTGTTTACCTGTTACTTGTTTGTTTTCCTGTTACTTGTTTACCTGTTACTTGTTTACCTGTTACTTGTTGTGCATCTCCCCTCAACTTTACGATCTATCAGGCTCCGTCTTTTACTTATTGTCACCGTGCTTGCCCCCCCCCCCCCTCCCACCCCCTTTCCGATTTTATTTCCATCTCTTGAGTAATTCCTGATTGTTCATTTTGTTTAGCAAAATAGTCCGAGCTTTCTCTCAGACAGGTTACGTGATACAAGTTTTGTCATTCCATTTGTTTTCCAGCATTGTTGTTAGGATCGTGATCATAACACACCAGACCAACCCATTGGTGTTCCGATATCTCCCTCGAGAATCTCGAACATATACGAGACATCAACTTCCATTAATATCGCATGTCCGTAGTTTCTTTGTTGTCGTTTCTATTTTGTTTTTCGGTGAATACACATGCGCTCATTAGACTAGAAAAAGGTTATTTCTGGCTTTATTGATCTTTTTTAAATTATCATTGTTATCACATTTTTCATTTTTAAGTATCTGTGCTTGATCTCCTGTTAATCAAATTTGCTTGTTTTGTTACATGTTACGTCTTCTCAATATTCCTGTATGGTGCAGAAATATGGACATTAGACAAGAAAACAGAACAGAAAATTGAAGCCTTTGAAATGTGGATTTATAGAAGAATAGGTAGAATTGGATTGGAAGAAAAGAAAACAAACGATGAAGTTTTAAAACAACTAAAAATAAAAAGAGAACTACTAAATACAATTAAGACAAGACAAATGAAATTTTTGGGGCACGTTAAAAGACACAGCAGTCTACTAAAAGTAATATTGGAAGGAAAAATACAAGGTAAAAGAGGCAGAGGCAGACCGAGACTAACATGGATGAGTAATATCAAAAGATGGACAGGTCAATTTATGACAACCTGCACCATCAAAGCAAGCAACAGAGTGGAATGACGGTCCATGGTAGCCAACCTTCGTTGCGAAGACGGCACTCGATGATGATGATTGTGATGCTTGTTTTAATGTAAAAGTGATTATGTTGCACTATGTCTGGTATAGATGTCCCGAGTCTGCTACATTCCACTCATTCTTAAAATCGATATCGAGAGTTTCAATTTGTGACCACTCACACAAAACGTCATATTTACAGCTCATATAGGAGATATTCATCATCATCAAGTACCGTGCCTGCTGGCGTGGGTGATCATGTCTCTCCACAACTTTCGATCTCGACAGTTATTTATCTTTTTTGCTATTGACCTTCTGCCAAGCCATTCTCTTAAGCTGTTTGTTACCTTTTCTCTTTGTTTCCCTTCTATTTCTTCGTCCCTCAATTTACCAGTTGTCACAATATATTCCAGTTGTTCTCTTCTCATCACATGGCCAAAAATTATGATTGTTTCTTCCTAATATTGGAAATTAGCTCTCTTTTTGCTTTGGCCTCTTTCAGAACGTGTTCATTACTTTTGTTAGCTGCCCATGGTATTCTCAACATTCTTCTGTAAAACCACATTTCTACAGCCTCCAGTGATTTTCTTATCTGTTGTACTATTGTCCATGATTCACATCCATATGTTAATACTGGCTCTACATAACATTTGGGAACTCTTTTTCTTGTTTATATGTCAAAAATGGATTGCACTCCTTTTTTTGTTTGTAAAGCTGCTTTTGCCTGAGGCATTCTGCATCTCACCTCTGTTGTACATCTATCATTTGAGCTTAACATTGTTCTCAGATATTTAATTCATTTACCTGTTTTTTAATATTGTTCCACTTGTCTTTCTTGTGCATTGCGGTGATGTCTTTTTCTTACTTGTTACCATTATATTTATCTCTATCTATTGATCTCTCAAGCCGTAGCCGGCCCATAGGGCATAGACCTAGATACTCTTTCTCTTATCTAATTTTTATTTTAGCAGTTTTCAATTCTTCTAAATATATTTTATCAAATCTCGACATTTGTCTCTGTTCTGTGCAAACAACTCTATTTTATCGAGGGAGCCATTTCATGCTGCTCTTGCCACTTTCATCAATGTTCTTCTCAGTGTCTCTCACTAGGTCGGCCTCTTTTTCTCTAACTTGCTGTTTTCCACTTGGGGACTTGCTTTATTATTCGGTTATTATATCTCCACATCAGATCTCCAACATATGGCCATCGTCTTTTCTTTATTACTGAAGATATTAGTGGTTGATTGGCGATTTCTCTAATTTCTTTGTTTGTTTTGAATTCGTTCCACGCTATACCAAGTATTTTTCTTAAACATTTATTTTCGAATGCGTTCAACTTTGTTTCTATATCTCTTGTTGTTTTCCAGCTCTCGCATGCATACACAAGGGTAGATAGTACGTTTGATTTGAACAGTCTAAGTTTTGTGTTTGTACTGATGAGTTTTGATTTCTACAACTTTTCAAGGCTTCTGAAAGACATTGCTGCTTTAGCTATTCTAATTCTAATTTCTTTACTTGTATCCCCTTACCGATCAATGTGACTTCAAAGATAGATAAAGTGGTCGATCTCTTCCACTGGTTTATATTCCATGTATATTTTGTCGTCTGTTGGAATTAAGCTTTTCATGACTTTAGTCTATTGATGATTGATCTCAAGCTCAATTTTGCTGGCTATTTATGAAATTTCATTTGTGTTTTCTGGATCGTTTTTATCTGACTGTTGATCTATGCCATCAGCAAAGTCGAGGTCTTCCAAATGGTCTCCTTGTATCCATTCGATGCCTTTGTTACCAGTGCAGCATTTCTTCATTATGAAGTCCATAACAATTCCAAATAACAAGGGCGATAAAATACATCCTTGTTTAACCCCAGTTTCTATTGGAAAATATTAGCTCAATACTTCCCACGTAGGAACTGCACATGCATATCAATCATACATGTCTTTGATAATATTTATGACTTGTTATGGTAAGCCATATTGCTTCAGAATTTTCCACAAAGAATCTCTATGAATACTATCAAATGCTTTTTTGAAGTCGATGAAGTTAAGTACGAAAGGTTTTTGCTCTTCAATGTGTTCCTCCAATATAAGTCGTAGAGTAAAAATGTGGTCAAGGCAGCTTCTCCCTTTTCTAAACCCAGCCTGTTCTTCACGCATTACTGTGTCTATTGATTCCTTTATTCTATTTAGGATGATTTTGCAGAATAACTTTGATGCAACTGACAAAAGTGTCATGCCTCTCCAGTTGTTACAATATCTGAGGTTGCCCTTTTTTGGAATCTTAACAATGATTCATTTTTTCCACTTATGAAGCACCTTCTCTGCTTTCCAAATGATATTACTTCTGTCTTTTTGCTATTAAGGCTGAGCCCTTTATTTTTGCGTTTCTTCACTATAATGTCTAACATTTCTTGTAACTCATTTTAACTCTTAGCGATTAAGACTGTATCATCAGCATCTTCTTCTTCTTCTACCTTTTAGCTCCCAGTGGAGCATAGGTCTTCAACAAACACTTTCCAAGTCGTTCTGTTTTTTGCAATTCTTTTAAGATCATTCCATGTCTTCCCCATCATCTTCATCTCTGCTTCAATCTGTCTTCTCCAAGAATTCCTTGGTCTTCCTCTTTGTCTTTTCCCCTGGGGATTCCAAAAAAGGGCCTGTTGTGTAATACTCTCAGTTGGTTTCCGTAGTGTGTGTCCTATCCATCGCCATCGTCTTCGCTGTATTTCTTTATCCACTGGTATTTGACCGGTACATTTCCATAATTCCACGTTTGTGACTTTGTCCTGCCATTTCCATCCCTTTATTCTGCGCAAGCATCCATTAATGAAAGTCTGTACCTTCGTGATTGTCAATTTTGTTATTCTCCATGTTTCACAGCCATATAATAGAACCGACTTAACATTGGAGTTGAAAATTTGTATTTTTGTATTTAGCCTAATTTCTTTGGATTTCCATATGTTTCCCAGTGCAATGAAAGCTCCTCTTGCTTTTGATATCCTTATTTTGGTATCGTTTTCTGTTCCTCCCTCTTTATCTATATTACTGCCCAGATATATATAAGATTGTACGTCTAGTAGAGATATTTCTCCTAGTTTTATTTGGTTATTGCCAACTGCATTAATTCTCATAATGTTGGTCTTATCTCTATTAATCTTTAGTCCTAGCTGTTGTGATCTCTCATCTAATATACTCATTTTATCTTGCATCTGTTGGTGGCTGTGTGATAGGAGAGCTATGTCATCAGCAAAGTCTAAATCATCAAGTTGTTTGGTCAGTGACCACTGGATCCCATTTCTGTTGTTTTGAGTTATTTTCATAATCCAATCTATGGCCAGTAGAAAGAGAAATGGAGACAGAAGGCATCCTTGCCTTACTCCTGTTCTTATTTCAAATGCTTCTGTAAGCTGTCCTTCATGCACCACACTACATTTTGTTCCTTCATACATTGTTTTTATCAGGTTAATAAACTTTATGGGGATTCCATAATGACTCAGCAACTTCCAAAGCATTCTTCTGTCTAAACTATCAAATGCCTTTTCGTAATCTATGAATCCAATATAAAGTGGGGATTTTAGTTCTAAACTTTGTTCAACTATTATACGTAGAGTAGTTATTTGATCAGCACATGATCTGTTCTTCCTAAAACCTGCTTGTTCATCTCTCAAGTGTTTCTCTATAGCCTCTTTTAGTCTCTCCAGAATGATTCTGCCTAATATTTTTCCTGGCACTGATAGTAGCATAATTCCCCTATAATTTGTGCACTCCTGTAAACTTCCTTTCTTTGGTAGTTTGATCATATAACCTTCTCTCCAGTCTTTAGGTATTTCTTCCCTCTCCCAAATTTTATCCAATAGATTATGTAACATCTTGGTAGAGGTGATAATATCTGCTTTGATGGCTTCCGAAGGAATTTCATCTGGTCCTGTGGCTTTACCATCTTTTAACAGTTTGATGGCTTTCATTATTTCTTCTTTGCTTGGTTTTCCGCAGTTAACGTGTAATTCCTCTTCTGCTGGTAGTATATCTGGAGGATTATTTGAGCCAGGTCAATTTTTATCAAATATAAATACACATAAAAAAAAAAATAACAACAAGAACACCGCAGCATGTTTTGTGAAGTTCAGTGACAGCTGAATCTTGAAAGTTTACCGGAACGCTTCTAGACCATTCCAAAAAAAGAAAAACGTATTTCTGGCACATAAAGCTGGTTTTTTCGACAACTAAAAGTCAAATCTACCTGGCTTAACACACAATGTGACACATACATGCACGCAAAAAATCAATATCCACATCTGTCTACTCAGGCACATATGGATATAGATTAACACACCTGGTCTACACATTCAGGAACATATAACACAACGCATCGCGCACGTTCTGTGAAATCAACAAACCGGTGACAAAATCTTCAGGGAGACAGGGACGCAATCTATGACCGCTGGGAGGCCTGGATTAAACATATCTTACCTTCATCGTGTACTCTGAATGATTCCTCCGTCCACATCTTGGTATATTCAGTCAGCTTCAATATTTGCATGTCTCTACTTTTTAAACCTTTTATATTTCCTCATCTGTCATATTTCCTCCTCTTTTATATTTCCTCATCTTTTATATTTCCTCATCTTTTATATTTCCTCCTCTTTTATATTTCCTCCTCTTTTATATTTCCTCATCTTTTATATTTCCTCCTGTTTTATATCTCCTCATCTTTTATATTTCCTCATCTGTTATATTTCCTCCTCTTTTATATTTCCTGATGTTTTATATTTCCTCCTCTTTTATATTTCCTCATCTTTTATATTTCCTCCTCTTTTATATTTCCTCCTCTTTTATATTTCCTCATCTTTTATATTTCCTCCTCTTTTATATTTCCTCCAAAAATGACTTTTAGTATACTTATATGTATCTTACACAAGCACCACGCACACACCACACACACACCCACCTCATCCTCCTCCACACATACACACACACACTACTCGTATATTAATTTTGCAGGAATTGTATACTACTGTTATGTCCTTATTTTCAATGACCTCAAAGCTTCCTTTATTGGTTTTCTTTTCGACCGACCCAATCCTTATAATTAATTCCCTAAAAATTAGTGGGAGCCGCGATAGCTCAGTGGTTAGTGAACTGGACTACTACGGACAAGGGGTAGGGTTCGATCCCAACCGACGGCTCCGGGTTCACCCAGCCTTAAATGGGTACCGGATTTTTTCTGGGAAAGTAAAGCAGCACGGGCGTAATACCGACCAAATTACCCCAAAAATCATGTGCTGAAGGTCTGTAAAATATAGGGTCACTAACACCATATTTCCCTATACGCCACTTGGCGTGACGGGGGGTACTTTACTTTTACTTACAATCCTTATAATTATTCTGCCTATTCAGTTGTCTTTCTGTTGTCTTCTTTAATGTTTGTGTTTCTGCTCCAAACAAAAGTTTTGGATTGGACATTGCACCTTGAGATGCATACACATTCTTCAACACTTAAACACGTCTGTAACGTCAAACAGTGAAGAACAAAACAAAAATATAAATAATTCACAATTTATATGCTAAGACAAGCAGACGAAAACAGTCACAAACAAATTACAAACACAATATGAATAGCAACACATCAACATTATGTTCCGTGCTTTGCGGAAACCTGCTTGTTCATCTCTCAAGTGTTTCTCTATAGCCTCTTTTAGTCTCTCCAGAATGATTCTGCCTAATATTTTTCCTGGCACTGATAGTAGCATAATTCCCCTATAATTTGTGCACTCCTGTAAACTTCCTTTCTTTGGTAGTTTGATCATATAACCTTCTCTCCAGTCTTTAGGTATTTCTTCCCTCTCCCAAATTTTATCCAATAGATTATGTAACATCTTGGTAGAGGTGATAATATCTGCTTTGATGGCTTCCGAAGGAATTTCATCTGGTCCTGTGGCTTTACCATCTTTTAACAGTTTGATGGCTTTCATTATTTCTTCTTTGCTTGGTTTTCCGCAGTTAACGTGTAATTCCTCTTCTGCTGGTAGTATATCTGGAGGATTATTTGAGCCAGGTCTGTTCAAAAGTTCTTCAAAGTGCTCCTTCCATCTCTCCATTTGTTCCTTTATATTACTAAGCAGATTTCCTTTCTTATCTTTGATAAAGGCGTTGATCTGTTTGTATTTTCCACCTAATTTCTTTGTGCTGTTGTACAGTTCTTTCATATTCCCTTTATTTGCTGCTTCTTCTGCCTCTTTAGCTAATTCATCTATATATTTCCTCTTATCCCTTTTAATGCATCTTCTCACTTCTTTATTCACCTCTGTGTAAGCTTCCTGTGTCTTGGCTTTATTACTTCTTGTTTTGCTTTTATTTATGTCTGCTTTCTTGTTCTTTCTTTCTTTAATTTTATCCAGAGTCTCTGCTGTCATCCATGCCTTATTCTGGCGTTCTCTTTTCCCCAGTGTTCTTCGCATGTCTCTTTCCATATATTTTTACCTGTTTCCAATGATCTTCTATATTTATAGTATTTTCTAGTTGTAGGAGGACTTGGTATTTGTTTGATATTGTGACTGCGAATTTATCTTTAATTCCTTGTTCTTTAAGAAACCCTACATTGAAATACGTTCTGCCCTTATTCGTTGTAGTATACCTTTTTAATTTAATTTTAAGTTTGGCTAACAGAAGATGATGATCAGAAGCTATATCTGCCCCTCTATATACTTTTACATCCTGTAAGGATGACTTAAACTTATTATTAATACATATGTGATCAATTTGATTTTCCGTTCTATGATCTGGTGACACCCATGTAGCTTTGTGTATTCTTTTATGTTGGAATATTGTTCCTCCTAGGCTCATTTGATTAAGGGCGCAGAAATTCACAAATATCTCTCCATTCTCGTTTATATCTCCAAGTCCATGTTTTCCCATAATCTCTTCAAAGCCTCTGTTGTTTGATCCTACCTTAGCATTTAGGTCTCCCATCAAGATTATAATATCCTTGGCTCGTCTTGCATCCATCTGGCATTGTAGCTGTTTATAAAAATCATCTTTAACTGAGTCATCTTTATCGTTGGTTGGTGCATAGCATTGTATAATGTGTAATTTTATTTTGTTTTTGGTTGTTCTAAATGTTGCTCTCACCAGTCTTGGTCCCACTGCCTCCCATTCTATTAGTGTCTTCTGTGCATTCTTTGATAGCATTATAGCTACCCCTTCGCTATGTTGTGCTCCTGGTTCCTGGTGTCCTGATGATAAAATCATCTCCCCTGTATTCAATTTTATTCTCTCCGCTCCCAGCCATCTTGTTTCACACATTCCCAGAATATCTATCTTGTAGTTGTTCATTTCTGCTGCCACTTGTGCCGCTTTTCCCTGTTCGTTAAGGGTACGAACATTCCAGGTGCCAATTGTATCATCAGCATACCTTAGATCATTTATATTATGACCTCCAATCGTTAATCAAAACATGTCCCTTGTGGATCTCAAAATAATCTCACAATAAATATTAAAGAAATCTGGTAACAACACACTACACCTTGACTAACACCCTATATAGTATGTACTAATAGAACAATGTCGTAAGAAAAAGATCAATGAATATGAAATTTGAGACTCTCTGAACTGTAGTATTACAACTGTAACCATGGAAGTTGAACAATTTAAAAATACATCTCCTTACAATCAATTGAAAGTAAAATAGAAAACGTTTGTTAATGTTGAGGTAATGTCACGAGATAATGCGGGTAGGGTGCCTTTTTACTCATTGGTGTGGTGGTGTCGAAACGGTTTTCTTTGCATTCCCGGCTCTTGCAGGAGAAGTTGGAGTTCGTCTATCCAAGGATATGCTGGGAAGCTACTAGTCCAGCCCAGAGGTACTGCAATACTGGGTCTTCTATATCAGTAACATGCACCACTATAGGGTACACAGCGATCCTAGCTTCTATTAGCTAACCTGTGTAACATGTCCAGCCCAGAGGTACTGCAATACTGGGTCTTCTATATCAGTAACAGCCACCACTACAGGGTACACAGCGATCCTAGCTTCTGTTAGCTAACCTGTGTTGGCGCAGTTACCTTTCAGGAAAGACACAAACTAGCAAAACATATCACATCTAAAGTATCGATAACAAACAAATGTGAATGTAATATAAATATAGAGATGTTAATACTTGTCAACAATTGTTTTTCATTACATTTTCTCAATCATCAGGTGCCACGCCAGAGTTACAGATAAAACAAAGATCAACTGAGCACGTATCTATTGTATCATCTAGTGGTGCCACTAGCAGCAGCGCTAGTGGAAGTTGTAGTGATGATGCTGTGGGTGATGGCGCTAACATTTATGAACAAATAACAAACCTCGCGGAACTTCAGAACTTGGTAAATTGTGGCTTTTTATATCTCTTTGTGTTTGTGGAAACTATTATAGTCATTATCTTCCTCTTCTTTTTTCTTCTTGTTTCTTCTCCTCTTTTTCACCTTCTTCTAGTAGATCAATTTTCTTTCTATTCTTCTTCTTCATAAGCATCATCATCATTTTCTTTTTCTTCTTCAACTTCATCTTTTTCTTATATATTTTCATCACCATCAACTTTTTACTCTTCATCTTTTTAACTTACGTTTTCTCCTGCCTCCTCCTCCTATTCTTCTTTTGCCTTTCTTATTCTCTAGCGATTCTTCCTCTTAAAAAAAAAGAAGTAAAGTACCCCCTTCACGCCAAGTGGCGTATAGAGAATATGGTATTAGTGACCATAAATTTTACAGAACTTCAGCACATGATTTTTAGGGTAATGTGGTCGGTATTACGCCCGTACTGCTTTACTTGTCCAGAAAAAAATCCGATACCCATTAAATAATTGGTTTACTCGGAAGCCGTCGGTTGGGATCGAACTCTAACTCTTGTCCTTTGTAGTCCAGTTCACTAACCACTGAGCTATCGCGGCTTCCTGATTCTTCCTCTTGGTCATGGATAAAACGAAAAAGCCAGAGCCCCACACCTGTGATGTCATCAAGTTTGTCCCTACACGTGATGTTGCTGGAAGTGTGACGTCATTTACACGTCCATCATCATCATCTTCGACATCAAATACCATGCCAGCTGGCCTAGGTGATCATTCACTCTAGAACTTTCTGTCTCTACATTATTTATTTCACAATTTGACTTTGATAGCCTACCATACCATTGTCCTCTCTTAAGCTGCCTTCCAGCAAGCATGTGCACCTACACTTCACTCCCAAATGACATAATGAGTGTTGCTATGAAAGAGAAAACGCGTACCTTTACTACTTAACTACTTTTACAACTACTACTTCCTTTTCACCTACTACTACTTTTGCTGATACTACCACCATCACTACTACTATTTCTGCTACTGCTATAACTATTACTACTATTGATACCACTATTGCATCTACTATTATTACTACAACTATTACCACTACTATTACAACTACTATTAATAACACTAACCACCACTAGCACTGTTACTACAACTACGACTACAACTATTGTTACCATAATTTTTACTATTATTTCTATCAGCACTTCTAAGAATATTGTTATGACTGCAACAACTACAACTACTCCAATTACTACTAATACCACCAATACGACACTGCTGCTACAAATACTAATATTACAACTACAACCGCTGCTATTGCTACCACTACTACAACTACTACTAGTACTGCTGCAACTACTAAAACGAATAATAATATTACTACTACTACTACAACTACTACTAAAACTGCTACTGCTACTAAAACTACTACAACGAATACTGCTACAGTTATTACCACTACTAAAATTACTACTACTAAAACTACCACTACTAAC
>JAVIAB010000008.1:43493596-43521096 GCA_032433765.1 Megaustenia siamemsis | reverse complement strand
TCCTGATGTTGGTACAGAAGAATAAAGGTTTTTTCCTCTTAGTAATGGTACAGAAGACTGAAGGTTATTTCCTCCTGTCCCCATCATTTCTCTTAGCGTACACAGACTGACTGTACTTCTAAGGTGTTGTATGTACATATGTCTGCTTTTTCCACCAAGAGCTCCTGATGCTAGAATTATGTTTTGTGAATTGTCTGGTGTACTTTCTCTGTCTCTTCTTCCACAGATATTTTACAGTTGTTGCAGTATGTTTTAGCTTTCCACTTCAAGCAATTTCTTCGCACAAGAATGAAAGTTATTTCCTCCTGGTGTTGGTACAGAAAAATGAAGGTTATTTCCTCCTGGCGTTGGTACAGAAGAATGAAGGTTATTTTCTCCTTGTGTTATTACAGAAGAATGAAGGTTATTTCCTCCTAGTGTTGGTACAGAAGACTGATTATTTCCTCCTGGTAATGATACAGAAGAATGAAGATTATTTCCTCCTGGTGTTGGTACAGAAGACTGATTATTTCCTCCTGGTAATGATACAGAAGAATGAAGATTATTTCCTCCTAGTGTTGGTACAGAAGACTGATTATTTCCTCCTGGTAATGATACAGAAGAATGAAGATTATTTCCTCCTGGTGTTGGTACAGAAAACTGATTGTTTCCTCCTGGTAATGATACAGAAGAATGAAGATTATTTCCTCCTGGTGTTGGTACAGAAGAATGAAGATTATTTCCTCCTGGTAATGGTACAGAAGAACGAAGATTATTTCCTCCTGGTAATGGTACAGAAGAATGAAGATTATTTCCTCCTGGTAATGATACAGAAGAATGAAGATTATTTCCTCCTGGTAATGGTACAGAAGAATGAAGGTTATTTCCTCCTGGTAATGATACAGAAGAATGAAGATTATTTCCTCCTGGTGTTGGTATGGAAGAATGATGGTTATTTCCTCCTGGTAATGGTACAGAAGAATGAAGGTTATTTCCTCCTGGTGATGGTACAGAAGGATGAAGGTTATTTCCTCCTGATAGTAGTACAGAAGAATGAAGGTTATTTCCTCCTGGTGATGGTACAGAAGAAGGAAGATTATTTCCTCCTTGTGATAGTACAGAATAATGAAGGTTATTTCCTCCTGGTTTTGGTACAGAAGAAGGAAGATTATTTCCACCTAGTGATAGTACAGAATAACGAAGGTTATTTCCTCCTGATGTTGGTACAGAAAAATGAAGATTATTTCCACCTAGTGATACTACAGAATAATGAAGGTTATTTAGTCCTGGTGTTGGTACAGAAGTATGAAGGTTATTTCCACCTAGTGTTCATACAGAAAAATGAAGGTTATTTCCTCCTGGTAATGGTACAGAAGAATGAAGATTATTTCCTCCTGGTGTTGGTACAGAAGAATGAAGATTATTTCCTCCTGGTGTTGGTACAGAAGAATGAAGATTATTTCCTCCTGGTGTTGGTACAGAAGAATGAAGATTATTTCCTCCTGGTAATGATACAGAAGAATGAAGATTATTTCCTCCTGGTAATGGTACAAAAGGATGAAGGTTATTTCCTCCTGGTAATGGTACAGAAGAATGAAGGTTATTTCCTCCTGGTGATGGTACAGAAGAATGAAGGTTATTTCCCCCTGGTGATGGTACAGAAGAATGAAGGTTACTTCCTCCTGGTAATGGTACAGAAGAATGAAGGTTACTTCCTCCTGGTGATGGTACAGAAGAATGAAGGTTACTTCCTCCTGGTGATGGTACATAAAAAATTACAAACTATGGAGAAGAAATATCGTCAGATTTTGGGCATCTCTCACTTAGGTAGTATCACGAGTAAAGGAGTTCTCTAAAAGATAAAACAAGCAGAGTACATAATGATCTTGTGACTATTTTGAAGAAACGCATTACATAATAGTTTAGCCTCGTGTCAGGGATCATTCTGGTAGGAACTGTGGAAGGAAGGAGGAAGTAATGGGAAAACAATATCAAAGAATGAACAGGCGTCAACTTTTCATAGTCCCAAAAGAATGACTGAAGATAGCGAGAAATGGAGGAGGTTGAAGTCTGTCAGTGAAGCCAATGACCACCAGGGTTTAGGGATGAAGAAAGAGAAGGGGAGTTGGTAATAAAAGCTTTATTTTTGCTTCTACCTTTTAAAGAAGATCTAGTTAGTCTGTTTCTAGCTGTCTATGGTATTCTCAGCATTAGATTACTCCTTCTACAACAACAACAACTACTGCTAGAACACCACTAATACTATCACTCATATTTCTACTATCACTCATATTACTACTATCACTCATATTACTACTATCACTCATATTACTGCTATCACTCATATTACTACTATCACTCATATTACTACTATCACTCATATTACTGCTATCACTCATATTACTGCTATCACTCATATTACTACTATCACTCATACTACTGCTATCACTCATATTACTACTATCACTCATATTACTACTATCACTCATATTACTACTATCACTCATATTACTACTATCACTCATATTACTACTATCACTCATATTACTACTATCACTCATATTACTGCTATCACTCATATTACTGCTGTCACTCATATTACTACTATCACTCATATTACTGCTATCACTCATATTACTACTATCACTCATATTACTGCTATCACTCATATTACTACTATCACTCATATTACTACTATCACTCATATTACTACTATCACTCATATTACTACTATCACTCATATTACTACTATCACTCATATTACTGCTATCACTCATATTACTACTATCACTCATATTACTACTATCACTCATATTACTGCTATCACTCATATTACTACTATCACTCATATTACTACTATCACTCATATTACTACTATCACTCATATTACTGCTACCACAATTATTATTATAACTACTGTTACTACTTCTACTACTACTACTACCACCACTATTACTACTATTACTACTACTATTACTAATACTAATACTAATACTAATACTACTACTACTGCCATTAGCACTTTTACTACTTCTACAACAACTACTACTAATTCTACAATTAATGCTACTACCACTTTTACAACTACTACTACCACTACCCCTATTACTACTACTACTACTACTACTGCTGCCAATACCACTATTACAACAACTACTACTACTGCCAATACCACTATTACAACAACTACTACTACTGCCAATACCACTATTACAACAACTACTACTACTGCCACTACCACTATTACAACAACTACTACTACTGCCAATACCACTATTACAACAACTACTACTACTGCCAATACCACTATTACAACAACTACTACTACTGCCAATACCACTATTACAACAACTACTACTACTGCCAATACCACTATTACAACAACTACTACTACTGCCAATACCACTATTACAACAACTACTACTACTGCCAATACCACTATTACAACAACTACTACTACTGCCACTACCACTATTACAACAATTACTACTACTGCCACTACCACTATTACAACAACTACTACTACTGCCAATACCACTATTACAACAACTACTACTACTACTGCCACTACCACTATTACAACAACTACTACTGCTGCCAATACCACTATTACAACAACTACTACTACTACTGCCACTTCCACTATTACAACAACTACTACTACTGTCACTACCCCTATTACTACTACTACTACTACTACTACTACTACTGCCACTGCCACTATTACAACAACTACTACTACTACTACTACTACTACTACTACTGCTACACTACTAATACAACTACTAATACTACTACTACTACTACTATCACTCATATTACTGCTATCACAATTACTATTACTACTACTACTACTACTACCACCACTATTACTACTACTATCACCACCACTATTACTACTACTACTACTACCACCACTATTACTACTACTACTACTACCACCACTATTACTACTACTACTACTACCACCACTATTACTACTACAACCACCACCACTATTACTACTAACACTACCACTATTACTACTACTACGACTGCCATTATCACTATTTCTACTACTACTGCCACTACCACTATTTCTACTACTACTGCCGCTACCACTATTTCTACTACTACTGCCACTACCCCTATTACTACTACTACTGCCACTACCCCTATTCCTACTACTACATTAACAGCTACTACTACTGCCACTACCCCTATTACTGCTACTACTTTAACAGCTAATACTACTGCTACTACCCCTATTACTGCTACTACTTCAACAACAACTACTACTACTGCCACTACCACTATTTCTACTACTACTGCCACTACCACTATTACTACTGCTACTGCCACTACCCCTATTACTACTGCTACCACTACCCCTATTACTACTGCTACCACTACCCCTATTACTACTACTACTTCAACAACTACTACTACTGCTGCTATCAATACTAATACTACTGTTCCTACTATAACAGTAACTACTGCTACTGTTACTAGTGAAGCTAATACTGTGTAATCCCTAAAGTTAATCTTGTCGTGGCTCTAGATAATTTCTGCTATGATAAAGATGAGTTGCATAAAATATTCCCACTCTTTGAAATGAACTACAGAAAAATGTGTGTCCACACTCTAAGCAAACAAGCGCTCTCAGCACTTAATGTAACATGTTTCTAGGATTGCTAGATAAACACTTTAGAATATGTTTCCATGTAGTTATCAACCGTAGGGCTAACCCCTTGCGACCCAGACTACGAAAGATATTTATAAAGCCGTATTTATCCTAATACATAGCCTGATCAGTCTGTGTTTATTATATAACCTGGAATCCAGACACGAGTTTGTTTAGGAGACACGAAGCGAACCGTTTCGTGTTTGGGAACAAAACAGGTACCTGATTGTGAACGCTCTAATCGGAATAGGAGGATACACTCGAGTCTTCCTATAGGTCGGTGATACACTCTAATGTTTATAAGAAAAAACGGAGACCGCTAGTTGTAATCTTTGAGGACATCCACATAAAAAAGTGCTTTCTCTACATACACTCGCGCCAGTCTGTATGTCTTATTGTGTTGTGTTTATGTCTTTCTATCTTTGTATGTATACAGTCGGGCCTTCATTTACGAGATTATGTAGTTTGAGAAAACACGTATCGAGCACGCGGAAAAATGCGTAAATAAACGTGAAAAGAGCAAGAGCGTAGTTGCAGCAGGTAAAAGATGACACAAAACGGTGCCCCAGCAGAAGACCAGTTTTTACCTTGCACTCAATGTCAGATCGTTTTTTTTTTTCGTCTATAACCTTTGTAAAGCTGTAACCATGCTCCTTTCTTTCTATGTTTTTTTTTTATTTTTCTATTCTCCATATTATCAGCTTTACCGCAGCTCTGAATATTCATTCCAGTATATGAACCTACCAGAGATAGTATATAAATATGAACCTGCCAGAGATAGTATATAAATATGAACCTACCAGAGATAGGATATAAATATGAACCTACCATAGATAGTATATAAATATGAACCTACCAGAGATAATATATAAATATGAACCTACCAGAGATAGTATATAAATAAACCTGCTAGAGATATTATAAATGTGAACCTGTCAGAGGAAGCATATAAATATGAACCTGCCAGTGATAGTATATAAATGTGAACATGTAAGATATAGTATATAAAATATGATTAGGATTGGTCATAAGGGTGTGTGTTAATTGTTCTATTAGTTTGTGGCATCGCATTGTCTTCGTCCCTAGTAGATTCAGTTTTTCATTGATGCCTACAATATGGTTACGTAGTGGGCGATCCTGCGCAAGGGCTTTCAAGTAAGTGGCATCGATATGTAAGCTTAATTTCACAATCCGACAGCGGACAACTCAAAGACGGTAAGTCTAATGTGAATTACATATCTGGAAGTCACAGACATGTTTTAACAAAATAATGCTGATAAAACTATGGGCAGTTAAAGGTATAAAGTAGTAAAAAAAAGTAAAGTACCCCCTTCACGCCAAGTGGCGTATGGTGTTAGTGACCCTATATTTTACAGACCTTCAGCACATGATTTTTGGGGTAATGTGGTCGGTATTACGCCCGTGCTGCTTTACTTTCCCAGGAAAAAATCCGGTACCCATTTAAGGCTGGGTGAACCCGGAAGCCGTCGGTTGGGATCGAACCCTACCCCTTATCCTTTGTAGTCCAGTTCACTAACCACTGAGCTATCGCGGCTACCAGTTAAAGGTATAAGCGTGGACAAATTAAATGATCTGAAGATATATCACGACCGCTACCTGACAGCTTCCCCATGAGAGCTTTGACAGTCAGAAATAACATGAAGAGGGGAAAAGGTAGTCCTAGAAGACGATGGATAAATGGAAAAATAGAGGTCACACATGAGACACACATGCATATACAGACTATATACATACACAGACAAACATATACATACTTATCATACAGACTATATACATACACAGACAAACATATACATACTTATCATACAGACAATATACATACACAGACAAACATATACATACTCATCATACAGACAATATACATACACAGACAAACATATACATACTTATCATACAGACAATATACATACACAGACAAACATATACATACTTATCATACAGACAATATACATACACAGACAAACATATACATACTCATCATACGGACAATATACATACACAGACAAACATATACATACTTATCATACAGACAATATACATACACAGACAAACATATACATACTCATCATACAGACAATATACATACACAGACAAACATATACATACTTATCATACAGACAATATACATACACAGACAAACATATACATACTTATCATACAGACAATATACATACACAGACAAACATATACATACTCATCATACAGACAATATACATACACAGACAAACATATACATACTTATCATACAGACAATATACATACACAGACAAACATATACATACTCATCATACAGACATATACATACACAGACAAACATATACATACTCATCATACAGACAATATACATACACAGACAAACATATACATACTTATCATACAGACAATATACATACACAGACAAACATATACATACTCATCATACAGACAATATACATACACAGACAAACATATACATACTTATCATACAGACAATATACATACACAGACAAACATATACATACTCATCATACAGACAATATACATACACAGACAAACATATACATACTTATCATACAGACAATATACATACACAGACAAACATATACATACTTATCATACAGACAATATACATACACAGACAAACATATACATACTTATCATACAGACAATATACATACACAGACAAACATATACATACTTATCATACAGACAATATACATACACAGACAAACATATACATACTCATCATACAGACAATATACATACACAGACAAACATATACATACTTATCATACAGACAATATACATACACAGACAAACATATACATACTTATCATACAGACAATATACATACACAGACAAACATATACATACTTATCATACAGACAATATACATACACAGACAAACATATACATACTCATCATACAGACAATATACATACACAGACAAACATATACATACTTATCATACAGACAATATACATACACAGACAAACATATACATACTTATCATACAGACAATATACATACACAGACAAACATATACATACTTATCATACAGACAATATACATACACAGACAAACATATACATACTCATCATACAGACAATATACATACACAGACAAACATATACATACTTATCATACAGACAATATACATACACAGACAAACATATACATACTTATCATACAGACAATATACATACACAGACAAACATATACATACTCATCATACAGACAATATACATACACAGACAAACATATACATACTTATCATACAGACAATATACATACACAGACAAACATATACATACTCATCATACAGACAATATACATACACAGACAAACATATACATACTTATCATACAGACAATATACATACACAGACAAACATATACATACTCATCATACAGACAATATACATACACAGACAAACGTATACATACTTATCATACAGACAATATACATACACAGACAAACATATACATACTCATCATACAGACAATATACATACACAGACAAACATATACATACTCATCATACAGACGACTAAATGAACCTACTTCTGGCGCTCATCATAATCCGCTTTTGAAAAAAAGTAGGCGCGCACGAGTTGTGTCGTTTAATTTACATCTTTCGATCCAGTAAAACACTAATGCCAGTCTTAACATATGGATGTGAATCATGGACAATAGGACAACAGACAAGAAATTCACTGGAGTCTGTAGAAATGTGGTTTTACAGAAGAATGTTGAGAATACCATGGACAGCTAAGAAGAGTAATGAAAACGTTCTGAAAGAGGCCAAAGCAAAAAGAGAGCTAATTTCCAATATTAGGAAGAAACAATCATGATTTTTTGGCCATGCAATGAGAAGGGAGTATCTGGAATATATTGTAACAACTGGAAAAATTGAGGGACGAAGAGATAGAGGGAAGCAAAGAGAAAAAATACCAGACAGCTTAAGAGAATGGCTTGGCAGAAGGTCAACAACAGAAATAATAAATAGCTGCCGATATCGAAAGTTGTGGAGATACATCACCTACGCCAGCAGGCCCGGTACTTGATGATGATGAAAACATTATTGACTGCAGAGTTATCTTCCCTGTCCGTTCCTGCTCATTTGGCCAGACCAGACTGTATTGTCTGTTTCTTGGGGCACTGCGAAGGTGTGGAGCATGTTCTGGAAATTTCTGGTTCAGGGATTCACGCTTAAGCAACCAGCTATGAATAGCTGAAGACAAATAATAATAAATGAATATTATTATAGAGGGAAACCTCCGAGGCGATAATCAGCGAATCAATTCAGAGGAAGTAAACATACCTCTTCCTCTGAATTGATTCTATGAATAGCTGACCGCTTTCAGTTCTCTTGCTGCGAAGTGCCTTCGTCCCCCTTTATTAATCTGAAGGCAATAATACACAAAGGAAAGTCTATTCGGGCTCCGGAATATACAAATTACCTTGTTATTTACTGTGTGCATATCAGATGGGCTCACTTGATATTGTGTGCACATTGGATAGATTCACCTGTTATTCTGATCACATCAAAGATTCACTTGTTACTGTGATCACATCAAAGATTCACTTGTTACTGTGAGCACATCAAACAGATTCACTTGGCACTGTGAGCACATCAAACAGATTCACTTGTCACTGTGAGCACATCAGATTCACTTGTTACTGTGAGCACATCAAACAGATTCTCTTGTTACTGTGAGCACATCAAACAGATTCACTTGTTACTGTGAGCACATCAAACAGATTCACTTTATCTCGTGTGTGTGTGTTTTGTATGTTCACAGACGTAGCCGACAGATTCAATAAATGTTATTTTTCCCCAAAAAAAATTACGTTGTTTTCTTCTTCTATGGTTGCTCTGACGATTCCTACGTAGTCTCGTCTGACATGAAAAAGACATGAAACGATCGTAAGTACGTTCTTTCGTCATTTGCATCGAATTACGATATTTGAGTGTTTCAGCCAGATACATTCGACATCAGCACGCTATAATTTGCGCATTTGTTGCTTTCCCTTCTCGATTGTTCCTCACTTGGCCAAACCGGTTTGCATAGTTTTCCCAACGAACACTGAAGCCAATAGTAGTATACAATGTTGTATTTGAGTCGAATTGTGGTGCTAAATTAACAAAGATATATAGTGTGGTGCGCGGTGCGCCAAATGTACACGAGAATCAAGGGGTTAACCATGACGGCTCGTGTCGGGATGTTGACCTCTAGTCCCGGTGACCCGGAAGTGACCTGTTTATGTCTGCGTTGTCTGTCTGAGTTTGTGTGAAGATCTTGTCAGAGACGCGGCGGGCGGTGTGTTGATCTCTAGTCCCGGTGACCCTGGAAGTGACCTGTTTATCTCTGCTTTGTGCTGACCTTGGCGTTCTTCATGTACTTGCTCGATAGGGATAGGTTAGTAGATTATACAACATCAATGAAAAACGATCAATATAAAACAGAAGACAAGGATATATTTTAATCTTTTATTATCTCAATAGGTGTATAACATACAGTGGGTATTATATAAAATTACAAATATTTAGTACACTGAGTAAATATATAGTACAAGGATAACATTTATTTATAGCTATGTAGTTGGGTGTCTGCTTAGCTCTATGTCATAAATGAAGCATAAGGGTGAAACAGTTAGAGATCGTTGGTCAGTCTAAGCTGGTAGTGTACATATGTTCCTCGGTGTTAGTGGTTCGCTATCTCTCTCTCTCTCTCTCTCTCTCGCTATATCTCTCTCTCTCGCTCTCGATCATTCTCTCTCCCTCTTCATCTCTCTCTCGATATCTCTCTCTTTCACAAGACTTCTCTCTCACTCCTAGACGTCTCTCCTACCATGCCAACTTTCATCCTCTCTCTCTCTCTCTCTCTCTCTCTCTCCTAACATTCCACCCTCCATCGTACATTTCGCTTCCGTCATAGACTTCCCTCCATTGTAACATTTATTCATTCTCTCCATTTAAACCCATTAGCTCTACTTAGCTCCTCTAAATTTCTCTCTCTCTCTCTCTCTCTCTCTCTCTCTACTATTCCAGCCTAGATTTCCCTCCATTGAAACACTTACTCATTCTCTCCATTTATCCCTATCATCTCGCCTTCCTTCTCTCTCTCTCTCTATCTCTCTCTTTCTCCCCTATCCTCTCTTAGACTTCTAACCTATCAGTCCACCCTCCGCCTCTCCCTTTACCTCCCCCACCCTCCCTCATATTTTTTTTAGCGTCCAGCCTATTGTAACACTTGATTATTCTCGCCATTTATACCTAGCATCTCGCCTTCTTTCTCATATGCTTCTCTCTCTCGCTCTCTCTCTTCTAACCCCTACTAGACTTCTCTCCTACCATTCTACCTTTCTTCCCCCCTCTCTCTCTATCTCTTTACCTCTCCTAGCGTTCAGCCTTCATTCGTATTTTTACCTTACCGCCAGCGTAACACATTAATAACATTGAATATCAATTACAAAAAGACTTGAAATATCTACTTTTTAAAGAACCAATAAGATAAACATATGAAAAACGAAGGAATAATACACTCGACAAGGCTTAACATACGCACTTTATACACATCACCATTAATACAACTGAAATTCCTTTAATGATAACCTATCACATCGTTATGAGCTAAGAGAAAAACAGAAAAAAAAAAATTCAACTTACACCGTAAAATATTCCACTACAACACAGACCGCTAGACTGAACAGAACTATGAAAATAAACGTCCGTGAATCAGCGCGCTTATAACACGAAGTCTCACATCCGACTAGTTTAATCTGGTAAATAAAAGTTAGGAGACAAGGGCAGAAACCTAGGAGGCAAGGGCAGAAACCTAGGAGGCAA
Source organism: Megaustenia siamemsis (assembly GCA_032433765.1). Classification (NCBI taxonomy): domain Eukaryota; kingdom Metazoa; phylum Mollusca; class Gastropoda; order Stylommatophora; family Ariophantidae; genus Megaustenia; species Megaustenia siamemsis. The sequence continues at coordinate 43,509,602 of JAVIAB010000008.1, read as the reverse complement.
GGACAGAAACCTAGGAGGCAAGGACAGAAACCTAGGAGGCAAGGACAGAAACCTAAGAGGCAAGAGCAGAAACCAAGGAGGGAAGGTCAGAAACCTAGGAGGCAAGGTCAGAAACCTAGGAGGCAAGGTCAGAAACCTAGGAGGCAAGGGTAGAAACCTAAGAGGCAAGGGCAGAAACCAAGGAGGGAAGGTCAGAAACCTAGGAGGCAAGGTCAGAAACCTAGGAGGCAAGGTCAGAAACCTAAGAGGCAAGGGCGGAAACCTAAGAGGCAAGGTCAGAAACCTAGGAGGCAAGGGCAGAAACCTAGGAGGCAAGGGCAGAAATCTAAGAGGCAAGGGCAGAAACCTAAGAGGCAAAGACAGAAACCTAGGAGGCAAGGTCAGAAACCTAGGAGGCAAGGGCAGAAACCTAGGAGGCAAGGGCAGAAACCTAGGAAGCAGGGCTGAAAACAGGAGGGAAGGTCATAAATCTAGGAAGCTGTGTTAGAAAACAAGGAGGGAAGGTCAGAAAGGACACACCATTAATACAACTGAAATTCCTTTAATGATAACCTATCACATCGTTATGAGATAAGAGAAAAACAGAAGAAAAAAAATTCAACTTACACCGTAAAATATTCCACTACAACACAGACCGCTAGACTGAACAGTACTATGAAAATAAACTTCCGTGAATCAAGCGCGCTTATAACACGAAGTCTCACATCCGACTAGTTTAATCTGGTAAATAAAGTTGGACGACACTATCCCACCCTCGACTAACATCTAGGTTAACCAATCAGAGAGAGGATTTCTATCGGACACCCACCAACGAAATGACTGACCTCTGGATTAACTAATCAGAGAAAAATATTACTGTTATCGTGATAACTGACCTCATTTTCAACTTGGAGTGCTGTCGAGTCTGACGCGTGGGTTACTTTAAATCGAGTCGGCCCTGATACAATCCACCTAGCGGGTCAATGATGGGAGAAATAATACAAGTGACGGGTTACTTGAACGCGTTTTGACCCCTGATGCAATACCAGGAGTTCCATGACAGTCATAAATAGTTGGATACAACGAGCAGGAAGTTATATTCAAGGTCCAAAAAGAGTGGCCAAATCACTAACATTTTACCTCCAGAACACAACAATTTAGGCTCATACTAAAAAAGTCGACCTAAAAATCCCAAAAAAGCTACTCTCATAGTCATAATAGTTAGACACAACGAGTAGAAAGTTATATTCAAGGTCCAAAAAACGTTATTTTAGACATCCCCATAGCAAAAAGGCACTTATAACTCACTTTCGAAATTGTTACCCCCTTACTATTTTAGGGATACGCCCATAAAATCGGTAAAAATCGTAATTTTCACTCTAGGCATACCCCCAAACTTTATTTTAGACATCCCCATTGCAAAAATTTACATAAAAACCACTTTTAGGATTTTACCCATTTGGCATTTTTGAGGGTTACGCCCATGAAATCGGTAAAAATCGTAAATTTTCACTCTAGGCATACCCCAAACTTTATTTTAGACATCCCCACACCAAAAATTTATTTAAAAATCACTTTTGAAATTCTAACCCACCTTACCATTTTTGAGAGTTACGCCCATGGAATCGATAAAAATCGTAAATTTATCACGTAGGCTTACCTAAAACTTTATTTTAGACATCCCCACACCAAAAATTACTTAAAAATCACTTTTGAAATTGTTACCCCCCCCCCCCCCCCCCCCCCCCCTTAAAATTTTTGAGGGTTACGCCCCTGAAATCGATAAAAAAATTGAAATATAACCTCAAGGCATACCTCCCACATAATTTTTGACACCCCTACATATCAAACTCCAACAAAAAAACAACAAAAAGCTAGTAGTAGTAGTGGCTGTGAACATACTACTTCTCGTGCGGTTTTGGTGCAGTTTCGGTGCATGTTATTCCACTTTTGGAGTGGATTAAATATATCCTTGTCTTCTGTTTTATATTGATCGTTTTTCATTGATGTTGTATAATCTACTAACCTATCCCTATCGAGCAAGTACATGAAGAACGCCAAGGTTTGCACAAAGCAGAGATAAACAGGTCACTTCCAGGGTCACCGGACTAGAAGTCAACACACCGCCCGCCGCGTCTCTGACAAGATCTTCACACAAACTCAGACAGGCAACGCAGACATAAACAGGTCACTTCCGGGTCACCGGGACTAGAGGTCAACATCCCGACACGAGCCGTCATGGTTAACTCCCCTTGATTCTCGTGTACATTTGGCGCACCGCGCACCACACTATATATCTTTGTTAATTTAGCACCACAATTCGACTCAAATACAACATTGTATACTACTGCCAATAGTCAGCTATGAGTCGCTGGTCAGTTTCATCTCACTCACTACATTGCGACGTTGACTGTGATGGCTTGTACAGACACCATTTACTTCATCACAAGAGCAGGTTCAAGCAACGTTTCAAGTACATGTTTATTCTCAGCAGTGTCAGACTTTCCAATCAATATGGTGGATAGGCGGCAGGAACCATTGAGACTCAGTCTTAACAGTGTTCGTTGATGCAGTTTCTTTATATTCCAAGTCCAGCTTGCTGCCGGAACTACTTAGTTAAGTGCTCTGTGCACACCGTAAGCTGTGTTTTTCATCCAGATTGTCTTTCGATATTCCGATTGCTTACGATGAATGATGATATCGTATGACGGACAGTTCAGCTGCATTCGGTGCCGCTTGGTCTTATGTCGTTTGGCGTGTGCTGTAGCTGCTATGATGGGGACTGCAGTCGCCTTTTTGTTGTTTATATCCTTCAATGAGATGAGTTTTATTCAGATGATTCCACTGTCACGGGCGGTTGAGCAATTATGGATTTTAATTCGTTTTCAGTGATACCGGGGCATTCGACCAACCATAACTACATAAAGTGCATTCTTTCTCACAAAAAAACAATGCATTCTTTCTCATATAAAAACAATGCATTCATTCTCATATAAAAAACCAATGCATTCTTTCTCATATAAAAAACCAGTGCATTCTTTCTCACAAAAAACCAATGCATTCTTTCTCATATAAAAAACCAATGCATTCTTTCTCATATAAAAAACCAATGCATTCTTTCTCATATAAAAATCAATGCATTCTTTCTCATATAAAAAACAGTGCATTCTTTCTCATATAAAAAAAACAATGCATTCTTTCTCATATAAAAAACCATGCATTCTTTCTCTCATAAAAAAACCAATGCATTCTTTCTCGTATAAAAAACCAGTGCATTCTTTCTCATATAAAAAACCAATGCATTCTTTCTCATATAAAAAACCAGTGCATTCTTTCTCATATAAAAACCAATGCATTCTTTCTCATATAAAAAAATGCATTCTTTCTCAGATAAAAAACAATGCATTCTTTCTCATATAAAACACCAGTGCATTCTTTCTCATATAAAACAATGCATTCTTTCTCATATACAAAACCAATGCATTCTTTCTCATATAAAAAACAAATGCATTCTTTTCTCATATAAAAAACCAATGCATTCTTTCTCATATAAACAACCAATGCATTCTTTCTCGTATAAAAAACCAATGCGTTCTTTCTCTTATAAAAAAACCAGTGATTTCTTTCTCACAAAAAACCAGTGCATTCTTTCTCATATTAAAAAAAATGCATTCTTTCTCATATAAAAAACCAATGCATTCTTTCTCATATAAAAAACCCAATGCATTCTTTCTCATATAAAAAAAAACCAGTGCATTCTTTCTCATATAAAAACCAGTGCATTCTTTCTCATATAAAACCAATGCATTCTTTCTCATATAAAAAACCAATGCATTCTTTCTCATTAAAAAAACAGTGCATTCTTTCTCATATAAAAAACCAATGCATTCTTTCTCATATAAAAAAAACCAATGCATTCTTTCTCATATAAAAAAAACCAGTGCATTCTTTCTCATTTAAAACCAGTGCATTCTTTCTCATATAAAACCAATGCATTCTTTCTCATATAAAAACCAATGCATTCTTTCTCATATAAAAAAACAATGCATTCTTTCTCATATAAAAAACCAGTGCATTCTTTCTCATATAAAACCAGTGCATTCTTTCTCATATAAAACCAATGCATTCTTTCTCATATAAAAAACCAATGCATTCTTTCTCATATAAAACCAATGCATTCTTTCTCATATGAAAAACCAGTGCATTCTTTCTCATATAAAAACCAGTGCATTCTTTCTCATATAAACCAATGCATTCTTTCTCATATAAAACCAATGCATTCTTTCTCATATAAAACCAATGCATTCTTTCTCATATAAAACATGCATTCTTTCTCATATAAAAACAATGCATTCTTTCTCATATAAAAACCAATGCATTCTTTCTGATATAAAAAACCAATGCTTTCTTTCTCATATAAAAAACCAATGCATTCTTTCTCATATAAAAAACCAGTGCATTCTTTCTCATATAAAAACCAGTGCATTCTTTCTCATATAAAACCAATGCATTCTTTCTCATATAAAAACCAGTGCATTCTTTCTCTTATAAAAACCAGTGCATTCTTTCTCATAAAAACCAGTGCATTCTTTCTCATATAAAAACCAGTGCATTCTTTCTCATATAAAACCAATGCATTCTTTCTCATATAAAACCAATGCATTCTTTCTCATATAAAACCAATGCATTCTTTCTCATATAAAACCAATGCATTCTTTCTCATATAAAAACCAGTGCATTCTTTCTAATATAAACCTGGGTTCAATAACTCAGACCTCCTTATTTAATCAAACCTAACCCGTATATATGAGATATATGCTCGAAGTGTGACCTCTCTCTAAACACATATATATGAATATCTGCTCGATGTGTGACCTCTCTCTAAACACATATATGAAAGGCGAGACTAGCGAAGATGTTTGCGACGTTTGGCCATGAATTGTTTGCGACTCAATGAGAAGGTGACACACTAGTCGACTCAGTTTTGACAAAAATGCCGACGATTTGAGAAGGCCAATCACAAGCCTTCTCGCTGACAAATGTTGTGTTATGGTGAAATAGAATACACTTCGCTTACCTACGTCATTTATGTAAGTAACAGCACTTGTATGGTTTATATACGTACATATGTGCTGAAAGTGAGAAGTTGATGGATTCATGACAATCGGGTGAGTGAGATGAGATATTAAACATAAACAAATATTGTAAAATAGTAGAAATAACTGTGTTCTTGTTATCAATGAGTTCTGTGTGTGTTAAAAATACAGAACAACGATATTAAAACAGTATTTACCTTGGTTGTTGTGCCTGTAAAGAAATATAATAAATATAGAATAATATTAGCCTTCCATGAGAATCTATGCATCTCTGTAGCTCCGTGGTTTCTTGCGTGTACAGATTCAGTTACATGGTCCAGTTCTTACATACAACCTGTCATAGACTGCATAAATACGATTAAGATTGGTCGTATAGATGTTGATTATTCTATTCTTTCTGGCGCGTGTTTTCTACGTGAATAGTTGATTCAGATTCCCCTTGTTATACAGACTCTTATAATATTGTTACGTTGAGTTATTGAGTTATTTGTGGGCCATCATCATTGCACTCCGAACATGTCCATAGGTGCTCAGATCCCCTCCTCAGCAATTCCCGCGGTGTCCAGCGACTGACGACTCCAGTTCTATGTTGGTTGATAAGTCTTCTTACACGGCCACTAAGTTTCTCATTTCTGGCTGTGCCCACCTTAACTCCCATTTCCATCATCCGAAGAAGTGACGTGGATCTGTGTTTGTCGAAGTCCTGTGCTCTTCCCACATCTCGGAGGGCATTGATGATGTCCGCCTGATCCATCGGTTGCCCGTCCTCAACGACAGCGCATTAGCCAACCTGTCTGGTCTTTCATTTCCCCGTACTCCCGCATGTCCAGGGACAAAGACAAAGGTGACATTACGTATTTTGGATTTCTGCAACGACTCTACCCATTGCATGCGTACAGATCCCGCCTCCTTTTTTCCTGTCATGCTCATCGAATCACTCAGTAGACATGCGTGGGTGTAGTCTTGTGTACGATCCTGTACAAGGTTTTTCAAGGAAGTGACATCAATCTTGAAGCTTCTTTTCACAATCCGAGAGTAGACAAGAGCTTCTTAAAGACTTTGTAAATCTTTTGTCAATAAAATCTCTGGATGTCACAGAAATGTTTTAACAGAAGAGTATTGAGAAAGCCATGGACAGGTAAAAATACAAGCGAGGACAAATTAAACGGTTTGAACATGTAATACGATCACCGCCAGACTGCACCCCACAGAGAGAGCCTTGACAATCACAAATAACGGCAACCATGTTGGAATTTCTGCAACACAGGAATCCGTCACGCCACGTGGTGTACAGGGAATATGGTGTCAGTGCCCATATTTTGCTTATACCTTGGGCACATTATTATTTGCAGGGTAATGTGGTCAGTATTACGCCTGTGTCGCTTCTCTTTCCCATTCAAATCCGGTACCCATCTAAGGCTGGGTGAACATGAAAGCCATCGATCAGGCCCATATTATTTACCACTAAACTATCGCGACTTCTTAATTGACTTCAATGTCGGCGTTTCTTGTTTGTGATCAAAGCTCTAGCTCGTGATGAACTTGAATGTTTGTGAGATGAGGTTGTCTCACTGTCAATGTCACTTTCTTGTTCTGTTGTATTCAAACGTTTAATAGAATCGATACGATTGGAGATAATTCATCACACAATCGATTACCAGAGCTCTCTTGGTGTCAGAGTTAAAAAAAATGTGTGAAGGAATAAAATCTTCCATAAACGGACACCAGAGCACCATCTTATTCTACCGAGCTTGCAACAAGCAACAAGGTGGAGCAAATCTACTTGAATGAGTATCGGGACAAGAAATTTGAAACATCGTTAACAAATTAATTTTCACCATGATACTTATTTTGGAAGTTATTACTTAGTGGTTGGCTATTACAAATTTAATTGGTTGGTTCATTAACTTAGTTAATTGGCTTGTTAATTAATTAATTAACCTGATCTATAGTTATCTAAAAGGACAAGAGGTAGGGTTCGATCCCAACCGACGGCTTCCGGTTCACCCATCCTTTAATGGGTACCGGAATTTTTTCTGGGAAAGTAAAGCGGCACGGGCGTAATACCGACCACATTACCCCAAAATCATGTGCCGAAGTTCTGTAATATTTATGGTCACTAACACCATATTCTCTATATGCCATTTGGCGTGACGGGGGTACTTTACTTCTTTTTACTTTATAGTTATCTAGCTATTTACTGGCTTGAGTACATTTAATTTCCTAACTTTTTTTCTACTGTTTCTTGTCTTATAAACATCGGCACTATTCGGTAACACCCCGATCTCCTGATAATGCTGGAAGATTTCAGTGCCCTCGAGGTGGACTCTGCCCCAAACTTGCTTTCGAAATCTGGTTAATTTTTGTGAAGAGTCTCGAAATGTTAGTTTTCTCTCTCAAATGTGAACAACAACATCCGGCACTACTTTCCGATCATTAACTTTGAATGATTCTTTTACGTCCTCATCTCGAGTTAAGGTGGTCATCTCTTTCTATCATAAGTTCTCTGTGATTGCTGTCAAGCAGAAATGTCTTTACTGTCTTGAATGAAGCACCTTTGTGCAATGTAAAATATGTGGGGTAATGTAGATATCTTAGAAGTCTAGTGACAAGCGACAATTGATAGACAGAAGAAATAGACGTAAGATGCGATAAAGCTTGTCAAATCATCGGACAAATGTCACAACTTCTTTTCAACATGAAAGTAACATTAGAGTCGAAACTGGTTCTTTACATTACAATCGCCATCCCACCGTTGCGCTACAAATGCCAGACCTGGACTATACAGACTCTAGAACGATAAGAAAAATAACCATTACCGAGATGAAATGTTTGAGCCACATTAAAGAAAACGAATACAAAGGATAAGAGGTATGGTTGAATCCCAACCGACGGCATCCGGTTTCACCAGCCTTAAATGGGTACCGGGTTTTTTTTCTGGGAAAGTAAAGCGGCACGGGTGTAATACCAACCACATTATCCCAAAAATCACGTGCTGAAGATCTTTAAAGTGTAATGGTTACTAACACCATATTCCCTATACGCCACTTGGCGTGACGGGGACTCTTTACTTTACTTTACATTTTACATTAAAGAAAACCGCCTGCGAGATAACGTCAGAAATGAAAACTGAAAAACTAGGAGTAATTTAATTGTTGCCTTTGAACACATATAGAAAAAAACATATATATTTTCTTGAGCCACGTGATAGGAGAGAATGACCAAACACAACACATGGAACCTTTAAAACGTTGCCTTTATAACACCATACTTAAGGGTCGACCATGAAGAAAATGGATTGGTGGAATATTAGAAACACAAGCAAACTTAACAACAGGAGACGCCAATCGAAGAGCAAAAGACCGCAAACTATATCTCCCTTCGACGCTGAAAGGCAAATGAAGAAGGAAGGAGGAAGAGAAAGCAAAGCGAAGCGCCATGCCAGTGACCAGTCAAAAAGTAATGTCAAATTATACTCCACTTTTGCTGAAAATAAAAAGCGAGTAGAAAAAAGACAAGATTAAAACAAGAAACGCAACTCTCTGAGCTAAAGAACGATCTCACATTCCCGCCCCCCCCCCTCCCCCAACCACACATACATACAAACACAATTGTTTCGTGTCTTCTACTTATCTCCCGTACAAGCGGACATTTTAATTGCATCTGACCGCTCCTATATTAAAATATATCATCTTTATATGGGAGACACACATACACGCTATGTAGATACATTATAACGATGTCTAAAGGGGAACCAATCCATCGGTTATTATTTTCTCATTCCTAGTCTACGGTTAATGCTTTGATCCCTGTCAATATTACATGGATATTAAAACAGCAATGCCTTGCTGTCATTCTCTCACAAATCGAGTGGAAACGCAGCATTCACGTTTTCGTGTCTCGAGAACGATCTTATCTCTGAGACTTTGTTCAAAGGCGCTGTTCTGGTGAATGCTGACAAGTTGAGTCAATGTAATCATATATGTTATAATGTCTGTGACTGGAGTATGTTCAGGTGTTGTCTAAATCGAGTAAGTAAGGCAGTGAAACAGGTATTTAATAAGCGATCGGGGGGGGGGGGGAGATAAAACGTACAGCAAAGAATATAGGATTCCTTGTGTTAACGAACTGTGTAAATATAGATAGTCATCATCATGTGCCATACCGGTTGGCGTAGGTCGATCATGTCTTTCCACAATCTTCTATCTACAGTGCATCGTATCAGTTCTATTGTTGACTGTTTTCCATGCCATGACACAACGCTATCCAGTATTTTCTCTCTTTGTCGTCCGCGATCTCTATCTCCTTTTATTTTGCAGTTGTAACCGAGTATCCCAACTTTCCTCTTGTCATGATGTGCCCGAAAAATGTTGATTGTTTCTTTCTAATGTTTTTTAGGAGCTGACTTTTTTGCCTTTGAATGATTTTCGCCTATAGATAGTACTTTGTGTGAATAGCAAGGAATGGAAATCACCAGGAGTTACGTGTCTTCTTCTTCTGCTTCTTCTTCTGCTTCTTCTGCTTCTTCTGCTTCTTCTTCTGCTTCTTCTTCTGCTTCTTCTGCTTCTCTTCTGCTTCTTCTGCTTCTTGCTTCTTCTGCTTCTGCTTCCTTCTTCTGCTTCTCTTCTTCTTCTTCTGCTTCTTCTTCTGCTTCTTCCTCCTTTTCTTCTGCTACTTCTTCTTCTGCTTCTCTTCTTCTGCTTCTTCTTCTTCTGCTTCTTCCTCTTCTTCTTCTTCTGCTTCTTCTTCTGCTTCTTCTTCTTCTTCTTCTGCTTCTTCTTCTTCTGCTTCTTCTTCTGCTTCTTCTTCTGCTTCTGCTTCTTCTTCTTCTTCTTCTGCTTCTTCTTCTTCTCTTCTGCTTCTTCTTCTTCTTCTTCTGCTTCTTCTTCTGCTTCTGCTTCTTCTTCTTCTTCTGCTTCTTCTTCTGCTTCTTTTTCTTCTTCTGCTTCTTCTCTTCTTCTTCTGCTTCTTCTTCTGCTTCTGCTTCTTCTTCTGCTTCTGCTTCTTCTTCTTCTTCTGCTTCTTCTTCTTCTTCTCTGCTTCTTCTTCTTCTTCTTCTTCTGCTTCTTCTTCTGCTTCTGCTTCTTCTTCTTCTTCTGCTTCTTCTTCTGCTTCTTCTTCTTCTCTCTGCTTCTTCTTCTTCTTCTTCTGCTTCTTCTTCTGCTTCTGCTTCTTCTTCTTCTTCTGCTTCTTCTTCTGCTTCTGCTTCTGCTTCTGCTTCTGCTTCTTCTTCTTCTTCTGCTTCTTCTTCTGCTTCTGCTTCTGCTTCTTCTTCTGCTTCTTCTTCTGCTTCTGCTTCTTCTTCCTCTTCTTCTTCTGCTTCTTCTTCTTCTGCTTCTTTTTCTTCTTCTTCTTCTGCTTCTTTTCTTCTGCTTCTTTTCTCTTGCTTCTTCTTCTTCTGCTTCTTCTTCTGCTTCTGCTTCTGCTTCTTCTTCTGCTTCTTCTTCTGCTTCTGCTTCTTCTTCCTCTTCTTCTTCTGCTTCTTTTTCTTCTGCTTCTTCTTCCTCTTCTTCTTCTGCTTCTGCTTCTTCTTCTGCTTCTTTTTCTTCTGCTTCTTCTTCCTCTTCTTCTTCTGCTTCTTCTTCCTCTTCTTCTTCTGCTTCTTCTTCTTCTGCTGCTTCTTCTTCTGCTTCTTCTTCTTCTGCTTCTTCTTCTTCTGCTTCTTCTTCCTCTTCTTCTTCTGCTTCTTCTTCTTCTGCTTCTTCTTCCTCTTCTTCTTCTGCTTCTTCTTCTTCTGCTTCTTCTTCCTCTTCTTCTTCTGCTTCTTCTTCTTCTGCTTCTTCTTCTTCTTCCTCTTCTTCTACTGCTTCTTCTTCTTCTGCTGCTTCTTCTTCTGCTTCTGCTTCTTCTGCTTCTTCTTCTTCTGCTTCTTCTCCTCTTCTTCTTCTGCTTCTGCTTCTTCTTCTGCTTCTTTTTCTTCTGCTTCTTCTTCCTCTTCTTCTTCTGCTTCTGCTTCTTCTTCTTCTGCTTCTTCTTCTGCTTCTTCTTCTTCTTCTGCATCTTTTTCTTCTGCTTCTTCTTCTTCTGCTTCTTCTTCCTCTTCTTCTTCTTCTTCTGCTTCCTTCTTCTTGCTTCTTCTGCTTCTTCTTCCTTTCTTTTTCTGCTTCTTTTTTCTTCTGCTTCTTCTGCTTCTTCTTCTGCTTCTTCTTCCTCTTCCTTTTCTGCTTCTTTTTCTTCTGCTTCTTCTGCTTCTTCTTCTGCTTCTTCTTCCTCTTCTTCTGCTTCTTCTTCTGCTTCTTCTTCCTCTTCTTCTGCTTATTTTCTTCCTCTTCTTCTGCTTCTTCTTCTGCTTCTGCTGCTCTTCTTCTGCTTTTTATTCTTCTTCCTCTTCTGCTTCTTTTTTTCTCTTCCTTCTGCTTCTTCTTCTGCTTCTTTTTCTTCTGCTTCTTCTGCTTCTTCTTCTTCTGCTTCTTCTTCTTCTCCTTCTTCTTCTTCCATGGCAAGTAAAGTTAAGCCTCAAAATCGCACTTTAGTTGCAATCCTAGAATGCTGTCGCATTTGCGAATAAAGTTAGTCCAAAGTTTACCGCACATTTTCTTTTATTCGTTAAATCGGTACTTAATAAGAGTGGTTCGAATTTTATACACCTCAGCAAAATATATATTTTTAAGTTTAATTTATTTCCCATATCATGATAGTAGAATGCACCTTGGGAAAACAAGACATTTGGAAATTGCAGCCCGTGCGCTCAATAACAGGATGTACTTAAAACTTGTAACTTCTAGATGTTGATAAAACTGAAGATGCAATTTCTTCTCGTCACCCTGAATGACCATAAACAATCACTTACAGATTGTATTTGAAATGAGCAAATTAAGACACAATCACTTACAGATTGTATTTGAATGAGCAAATTAAGACACAATCACTTACAGATTGTATTTGAAATGAGCAAATTAAGACACAATCACTTACAGATTGTATTTGAAATGAGCAAATTAAGACACAATCACTTACAGATTGTATTTGAAATGAGCAAATTAAGACACAATCACTTACAGATTGTATTTGAAATGAGCAAATTAAGACACAATCACTTACAGATTGTATTTGAAATGAGCAAATTAAGACAACTAAAATATCATCATCATCGAGTGCCATCTCCCCAACGAAGGTCAGCTACCATGGAGCGCCATTCTGCTCTGTCTCTTGCTTTGACGGTGCAGGTTGTCATAGATTGACCTTGTCCCATCTTTTGATGTTACTCGTCCATGTTAGTCTTGGTCTGCCTCTGCCTCTTTTACCTTTTATTTTCCCCTCCAAGATTTACTTGTAGTAGGCTGTTGTGTCTTTAACATGGCCCCAAAATCGCATTTGTCTTGTTCTAATTGTGTTTAGTAGTTCTCTTTTCATTTTTGGTTGATTTAAAATTGCATCGTTTGTTTTCTTTCCTTCCATCCAATTCTACCTATTCTTCTATACCACATTTCAAAGGCTTCAATTCTCTGTTCTGTTTTTTATTCTCTAATGTCCATGTTTCTGCATCATATAGGAATATTTAGAAGACATAACCTTTTGCTATTCTTAGTTTTAGCCCTGGTGTTATTTGTTTTGATGTAGTATGTTCTTCATAAGAGTTCTTAAATGTCGATTGCTGCAGACAATGCATCTGGGGTTTGAATAATTTCGGCTCTCTGATTGCAATTTTCTGTGTTGAAATCGAAATGATGTTCTGTTTAGCAAATCTGCGCGACGAAGTGGACAGATCTGCGCGACGAAGTGGACAGATCTGCGCGACGAAGTGGACAGATCTGCGCGACGAAGTGGACAGATCTGCACCGGCGAGAACATACAGCAGTGTTTCTTAACAAGTCAAGTATTGTAACGGTGACCTTCACCGTCTAGCGTTGACCAGCGGTTTACGTCACAGTGAGTGCTGTTCAATGGCCGACTTTGGTATTTTTGACGCAAGTTATTTACACTGAAACGCATTAATTGATTGCTTCGTCAAGTCGACCGAAGATTTTCTCTTTCGGAATTTGCACAGTGTTTCTTTCGTTGTTCGCTAACCGTAGGGTCTGTTGTTTGATGTGTGACAGGGATAATTCGACGACTAACTGTGTGTTTATATGTTCGGTTGGTGTCAAGACGATGTCCTAACATCATCAAGCGCTATACATTTTTTGTTCTCAATATGACGATCATCATTTTCGGGAGGACGTGAACTTCCATGGTATATGGTGGATAGGCGGCAGGAACCATTGAAGGCTATGTCTGAGGGGTTCCTTTGCTGCAGTTTCCTCATATTCCAAGTCCGGCTTGTTGCAGGAGCTACTGAGTTAAGTGCTCTGTGCACACCGTGAGCTGTGTGATTCATCCATTTTGATCATGTTTCGATGTCCCAATTGTTTACGATGAAGGATGATATCGTATGACAGGGAGGAGTTGACTGTGTTCACTTTCTGCGCGGTTTCGCCTTATGTCTTTTGGCGTGTGCTGAGACTGCTACGATTGGACTACAGTTACCTTTCTTTGTTTGGGAGATGAGTTAGTAATTCGGATGATTCCACTGGCACGGGCGGTTGAGCAATTATGGATTTTAATTCGTTTGCAGTGATACCAAGGCCGTCCATAACCATAACCATAACCATAATCTTAAATGTTATGTAGAGCCAGTCTTAACATATGGATGTGAATCATGGACATAGGACAACAGACAAGAAAATCACTGGAGTCTGTAGAAATGTGGTTTTATAGAAGAATGTTGAAAATACCATGGAGCTAAGAAGAGTAATGAAACGTTCCGAAAGATACCAAAGCAAAAAAGAGAGCTAAATTCCAATATTAGGAAGAAACAATCATCATTTTTTGGCCATGTAATGAGAAGGGAACAGCTGGAATTATTGTGACAACTGGGAAAATTGAGAGACGAAGAGATAGAGGCAAACAAAGAGAAAAGATAACAGACAGTTTAAGAGAATGGCTTGGCAGAAGGTGAATAGCAAAAATGATAAATAACTGTCGAGATCGAAAGTTGTGGAGAGACATGATCACCTACGCCAGCAGGCCCGGTACTTGATGAGATGATGATGATGATTATGATTATGATGATGATGATGATGATGATGATGATGATGATGATAGAAGGAGGTAGAAGAGTAAGAGGAGGAAGAGATAGATAATTACTCATTGACAAAGCCATTTATGAGATATTGCCTTCAATTTTCTCCACTTTTGAAACAAAATAATTCCTTCTATATAACCCATCTATAAAATATTTTAAATTTCGACATGTCCCCCCTGTCTGATTCGCCTACAGGGCTTACCTAGAGAGGACTTGCTTGGCCCACGGCGCTTGTGAGAGAGTTGACAAGATTGCCAGTTTGGCTATTGTATAAAGTGGAGGAGTGACGGCCCTCCCTGACATTCTGAATTCCCTCAGAGACACTGGACGAAAGATCGACTGAAAAAAAAACAAAAACAGACGACTGAATCTGCGCAACCATGGACAGACTGCACGAGCATCATGTCAAGATAGGAGATGTCAGATGGGATCGATGCGCAGGACACTAAAACAAGGCTTGTATACCAACATAATACCAGTGTCGTTAGTCGCTACGTGTTGGGAAATGTACTTAGAAGAACATGTAAGCACTTATGGACTTGTCCGACGTGCAATGAGGATGGCCTGTCGATTAAACTACAAATATCTATGTCTCTATGTATCTATCTACTCCTTCTTCAAACATTACTACCACTCCAGACTCGTGCAATGAGGAATGTTGATCAAGCTACAAATTAATCAGTCTCTATGTATCTATCTACTCCTTCAAACATTACTACCACTCCAAACTCGTACAATGAGGAATGTTGATTAAACTACAAATTAATCAGTCTCTATTTTTCTATCCACTCCTTCTTCAAACATTACAACTCCAAACTCGTGCAATGAGAGAATATTGATTAAGCTACAAATTAATCAGTCTGTATGTATCTATCTACTCTTTCTTCAAACATTACTACCACTCCAAACTCGTGCAATGATGAATGTTGATTAAACTACAAATTAATCAGTCTCTGTTTATCTATCCACTCCAAACTCGTGCAATGAGGAATATTGATTAAGCTACAATTAATCAGTCTGTATGTATCTATCTACTCTTTCTTCAAACATACTACCACTCCAAACTTGTACAATGAGGAATGTTGATTAAACTACAAATTAATCAGTCTCTATGTATCTATCCACTCCTTCTTCAAACATGACAACTCCAAACTCGTGCCAATGAGGAATGTTGATTAAGCTACAAATTAATCAGTCTCTATGTATCTATATACTCCTTCTTCAAACATTACTACCACTCCAAGCACGTGTACTTTTCACACCTCCAAAATCCATATTTCTCCTCATCTGAACGTTCAACTTCTCCAATCTCCTATTTCTTCAATCCTCTTCGATTTCACACTTCTCTTGTTTGAAAAGACTAAACATACCTCACATGTTTGTAAAGAAAGCAGAAACACATTGAGCTAGGCACAGCTAACTCCTGTCGGTTGCAATACATTCAGAACGTTATCGACTGGCTGGTTATCCGATTAATAAATCAATTTCCTAATCATCAATAATTCATGACCGATTTCTTGTTCTCTAATTTGAGTCGTCGTTATGTTGGAACTTGCCCGACTGCTATTCTCAAAGCCAGACCACTAAATCCTCTTATATATTTTGGTCTTCGATGAAGAATATATCGAGTGTGTGTTTCGTTCTCTTCTTTTAGTATGGGAAGAACTCGGTTCGTCTACTTATTGTGTGAATTGGTGCAGTGATGACACGCAAAGAACAAAGTATACAAAGAAGAAAAATGTGCTCTTGTTATTACGTAGTGACTAAAACTAAACACTGGAAACTGACTATAATGTGCCGCGGTTGGTAGTTTAATTTTAAAAGTTGCATTTTAATGCGTGTTATGTGAATATGTTTGTTTGGTATA